>JAMKQA010063186.1:0-11073 GCA_024699735.1 Posidonia australis
TATATATATATATATATATATATCTGTCCTATAAATACATAAATAAATAAAGGAAGGAAGGAAGGAAGAAATCTGTGGGGAAGAACTTCAAAAATTGAAGAAAGTTACTAACGTTTCTCTGACGGCTTTGCTCAAGATGGAGGCGGAAGTGAAAGTCCTAGCATCGAGGTATCTGTTCTCTCCATTGATCCGTTGTTTGATCCTCGCGTCTAGCTCCTCCATATCCACCGCCAATGGAGCATCAGATGCCTGCACGCAAAACTCTCTCAGAGCTGTTCAGTTTCTGTTTAGTCACTAGCTTATAGTCATAGCCACCTTCTAAGACAGAAAGAACAAGAGATTTAAATGTTTTTTTCCCTTCTGTTACTGAGTATAGAACAAGGTGATCAATAATTTTTAGATCGCATACCATAACCCAACCCCAAGTGTCCGCATATGATGGAATATGAGCAGAGTATGGCACCACATCTGGACGTTACAAAGAAACAAAGTCAAATGTGTTAATCACATAAAACCTGTACAGGAAGTGGAAGTCTTAAAACATATATACAGTCATACGTCGTAGGTCCCTTAGACACTCACACTTAAAGACATGCTTTAGGGTATTGTAGATGCAAGAAAAGACCTCTGTATGTGTAAAGACTCCTGCAGGTCCTGCCTGCACAGATAAAAAACCAATTCTAATGTTATAAGAAGGTGAAATGAATGAATGAATGGAATGCAACAAGATCTCTTTTTCTCTGTACGGGCTTCAAAGCAGGTCAAACCTGTGTAACAAACACTCCACCCTCATTGAGCCTGGACTTGATAATAGACTCGTAGAATGACTTTGTGTAGAGCAGGTAGCAAGGTCCACCTTCTATGGGATCAGCCAAGTCTCCTATGATGACATCGAAGAGATCATCTCTATTTTGGAGTTCAGCCCTGTGGTTTATCCAAGCCATAAAATATTTAAATCACTTCCTGATACTAAAAGAACGCATTCTCCCCATTGTGTGATGCTTTCAAAATCAGGCAATAAGGAGGTATTCTTATTTCTTATAGGCGTACAAGCTAAGGATACCTGGCATCGTTGATGATGAGGTGGAGCCTTGCATCAAAGAAGGCCTCCTTGTTTACCTCCAGATGGGACTTGCAGAAATCCACCACTTCCTGCACAAGCACGAAAAATTCCCAGCAGATTTCTCATTAAGTTTCATAAACCTCCAAATAACATTGTAATATATCTTAAAAAATTGCATAAGGAGAATATAGAAGATTCTAGGAAACTGATAATTAAAACAGAGATATAAAGTGGTAGCAGAAAACTGAGGATATATATCTACCTGGTCTATGTCACACATGACTACCCTCTCTACACTGTTGTGCCTTAGTATCTCTCTTGCAGTGGATCCCTCTCCTCCACCCAATATAAAGATAGTCCTGGGACTGCAGAACATTGTTTTATTAGGCTTTGATATGAACGTAGTTATCCAGTAGACCTCCAAAATTTAATCTATAATAGGTAAGACAAAGACCATACTTTGGATGATGCAGTAGTCCTGGATGGACAAGGGACTCGTGATAAATGAACTCATCCATTTCTGCACTCTGAAGCTTCCCATCAATGATTAAGGCCTGCTTGCAGAAGATAACATAGAAAACCACTAAAATTCACATGGAAAAGATATTCTTGTGAGTAGTGAATGACAGAAGCTCTTTGAATATTGTACAAATTAGAAAATGAGAATATACTACCTTTCCAAATGGTTTTGTGTCCAATAATGCAATGTCCTGATAGTTCGAAACTCCTGTATGTAATATGCTGCAAGAAGAAAGAAAGAACAACTTAATATTTTCTTTTGGACGATCTTGTCTATAGAAAAGAGCTTGGTAATAATTTTGGTAAACTATAGCCTTTTAGTTTCTAGAATTGAGAGGTACCTTTGAATTTTGTTTTTCCGTTTATCCTGTTTTTATACATAGTACACATGAAATTACTTTTGATTTTTAAAGTTCTACATGATGATGGCCATACCGGATTTGGTACTGCAATTTAAATACACGCTAAAATATCATCACATGTAAAAGAAAAGGAAAGGAAAGGAAAAAAAAAAAACTTTCTTTATTATAACTTGAGGAGCAATTGTGAAGCCACCGAAAAGTTCAAAAAAAAACAAAGAAAGAACCTGTTAAGAGCAAAACACCATCTCAAGTTTTCATCAATCTCTTCCTCATACCAACAGCTCTTCCTCCTTCCATCCCTCTGCAAGCAATCATTCACAACAGCTCCTTTCGCACTACTATTGTCATCAAAGCTGGAGATATCACCCATTGTGTTCTTCTTTTCTTCACACAAACAAAGGTAATAGCTAATACTCAACAGCCAGAGAAGCACTAGCACTAGTAGTGGCGTGTGAATGACTGTGGTGATGCCAAGATCTTATTTATACACAAATGAAGGTCCAGGCAAGCACTGAGGTGGTGGGGGTGCAGGCGATTGGATTCACTGCGTAGAGAGCGTTATGATTGATGATGATGCTTTGGAAGTGGAAGTTGAGAGGAAACTTGCAGAATGGAAGAAGAAGGAGAAGAGGAAGAAACGATGCAGAGCTACGGTGATGACAGAATACAGTCGCTCTCTGTAATATCACTACATCAGGAAGCATTACAAGGTTTAAATAGCACCATGAATACAACTCAGCTGCTTACGTGTCACCATGCAAACCAATCACTCGTAACAACCTTAACTAACTACATCCAAGATTAACAGAAACATTAACAGAAGAAAAACAGAATGAGAACCCAAACAGAGCTGAACAAATCACACTTATCAGGAAGAAGCAGAGGGATGATACAGATTTGGAGAGGATAGAGGCTGATTCAGTGGTACCCAGAACCCAGATGGATTACTGTGCTTTTGCATGGTTTCCAAGACCACCCAAGTGAAAGAAAAAGTGGACGTGGCCTCTCAGGTTTTGAGGCGTGTGAATCACATTGATGAGTGCAGCAGGTGTGCGTGGTGGTGATGATGGCTGCCGCGGAAATACTAGTGCATGGAACAAATGGTGGAAACTAGAAGGTGTGCTCATGGTGGTAGTGATGATGGTGGCAGTGGTGGGTGGTGGTGTGCTTGGTCTCGTCTCCTCTCTTTTTCAATTTCTTGGTATTGTAGGAAAGCATACCAAGGGAAGTGGGTTGGATAAGAATGGGCAAGGGCGTGCTTTGTGGGAATCATCACGGATATTTTAAACACAAAACTGGATGATAAGAAAAGATGACATTGTGGAACGAGGGAGCCTTTTTAAATGGGTTGGAGTGTATTGCTTTATGCTTCTGTGTCGTGTTGTGCTTCATCCAGCGATGATCTCCTCCAGACACTCAAAACTTTCCACCAACCAAAATGCCTTCCAAGCGGCAAGAAAATCAATGGAAAATTGAGTACCTATGGTGTTGTCTTACGATAATAATTATCAATAGTTAGTTACATCTGTGTGAGACAACACCATGGTACCTTAACATTAAGATTATAACCGTGAAATATATATGTTTAATATGAAAAATTCTAATGTATCTATGGTATTGTCTCGTAAAGATGTAATTAACATTAGTAGTTGTAATTATTTATTTGTAATTACAAATTACACCATCTATATATTTAAATGAACGATTAACATTTTCTATACCCACAAAAATCTTTAATGCACCCATTTGATATACATAGCATGATTCAATGAAATACCAACTTTGTAATCCCTTTGTTTGAAAGTAGGAAAGACCTGTTTGCTAAAGATTTTAAGTGTCTATATAAGTAAATTATTCTACAATTGAACCTATATTTCATTCTTTCGTAATCTGAGAATACACATGAACTTAGATTAGTGACTTTATAAGATTCTACGCAAAATCTGTTGCACTTGATTGTGATTATAGGTCACATTAGATTCTACCAGAACATGGGACACTAACTTCAAATTCAAACCAAATACACTCTGAGACCTTGTTTAGAATTGCTTTTGAAACTAAGATTTTAATTAGAGGTTAGTTTTTTGTCAAAAAATATATATTACAGTTTTTCTATTAGTAACTTTTTTAATTGGAAATCACAAAAAGGTTAATCAATGCTTTTGAAAATGATTCTGGATGAAAGATTTGTTTGGAAATTTTTTTATCCTGGAAAAGCAGTTTTTTAACAAGATTGTAGTTTCACATGGAGCCTGAGGCTTTTTTATCACCAAGGGAGGCAAATGAGTGAGTTTGGGTAGAGATAAGCCAGCCCATCCTTGTAATGGCCTACTAACTCAAATCCAGACTTGCTTCAACCTAGGGCATTTAAAATAGTTATAACATAAATTTTAAAAGAGTTTCTGCTAGGATCCCCTTATAAATGTAAACTATTACTGATGTACCTTCGAAATTTTCATATTTATCTTCAAATCCTTAGAAGGCTTATATTGTTACTTGTGTATCCTTAAAATGCTTATGTTGTTTCTTGCATATCCTAACATATAAACCATTAATTCCATGCTTATATATGGGCATGCCACAAAAATTCATGGTTAGTATATATATGTGAGTAAAAGTTAAGTTTTTTATTGTATATAGATAAATATAAAATTTCAATGGACATGCCATCAACACCATACATGTACAAGTGTTTCCAAACAAACAATCGTTTACCACCATGAATTATGTATTTACTTTTCTTTTCCAATGGACATGTAATACCAATAATCGTAAATATTCCTTAGGTAATCAAAGTGAATTTGTGGTTGTCACTCTCTTTGGATTCTTTATTCAATGTTTAACACCTGTGAATTTACCTTACCTCGTGGTGTCATGATTTCCTCTTGTATATACAAAGGGATTTTGCATTTTGACTTGTTACTATGGATGCGTGGAATACGAGAAAGAGAAAATGCAAAAAATACTACAGTACCATCCGTAACTTCTTTTGATAAGTTTTTTTTTGGAACAAGGAAACTTAGGAGACCCCGTCAACTGCAAGCGGCCCCATGCCGGTCTAAAACTCAAGGCACAAGGAAATCCTCCTTCAAGCCTAGGGCTCAGAGAACTGCTTGCATAAGCTGGTGTAGCTAGTTAATAAAACCCAAAGTAGACCCCTACCCCACTAGAAAGCCTAATCCACGAAAGTAAGGGTATGCACCTAGGCGGGATAAATTCCTTACAATACACGGATTTCGAACCCACGATCGCAGGGAGCAGGAGAACTCTCCTGATGACCATTAGGCTTCTTTTGATAAGTTATGTCCGTGATAGTATTGCTCATGAACAGTGTTAGACACGAGTTTGCCTTTAAAAAGAAAGAGAAAGGAAGGAAGAGGAGGACAGTCGCTTAAAAAGAAAAAGAGAAAGAAGATATAGAAAAGAGGGAGGCCAATGGTTGCTATAGAAAAAAAATGGAAAAAAGAAACAAAGACAAAGGGTGAGTCGTTACCATTTTTTGCATAATAACATGGATGACATTAAATTAGCATAATGTTCTTAGTTGCAGCATAATTCACCCCATTATCAACCGTTGATAGTAGGTCATCTTTGTCAAGATTTGGCATGTTAATATCATTGTCAGTCACATCTCCTTGTAAGACCTTCTTGCAAAGCCATATGAGGGGTAGCATTGTTGATAGGAGGCAAGTTCAAATCTTGGATTGATGCCATGCACATGGTAGTAGTGTGGAAATTGTGAGCTTGCTTTAGGCTTCTAGAAGTGATAGAGCTATTGTCTATGTTTTCTTGGATGTTATCTACCCACCAAATGGAAAGCAAAAGAGCATTAGTCATAACTTTATTTGTAACGCCTTGCAGTCACAGGGCACCACGGAAAAGTAAATCTAAGTCTGAATCTGCTAAATTAGCAAGAGCAGTATTTAAAATAAATTCAATACTAACTACTACCCAGACCTGTGTATGGCTAGCGACTCCCAAAACTTGAGCACTGGGAACAGACTGCACTCCAAAACAACACTTGAGAAAAAAAATCAATTAAAGAAATGCATGAGTGACATCTAAGTCACCTAGTACACATTCCAAAGAAAACAAAAGTAGAAAAATGACTAAGACTCTAATTCTTTGTTTCCAATTCAAACTCTATTATCTTCTCTGAAAACTTTTTTTATAAACTCAAATCTAGGTCAGAATCAAATTCTGACTAAAATTCTAAGAAAGCTTCTTTCAAAGAAATCTCGGAAACCATGCATTTTCAAAACATACTTTCTTTTCTGAAAACTATGCTTTATTCTACAAATCTCTGAAAACTGTTCTGAGACTAAGTTCCAGCCTAAATCTCAAATATTAAATCTCGCAAAAATACAGAACCTGACTGGAACAAGTCCTAAAACATTATTCTTATCTTGGCTAGAATTTGGCTAAAACTCAAAAACCAAAATCAAGCTCAATTCTAACCTCAAACCAAACTTGAATCTGAAATCTGCAAATCTCTTTTTTGATGTCACATTGATCAGGGGTGACTTGGCCACAATTGGAGAGGAGGCACAAACCTCGATCCCCTACACTACCACGGTGAACGTCTCCGTGCAGGGCATATCACCGTCACAGCCAACGGGCCTTACTATTTTTTTTCTCTTTTCTATTCTCATTGCACGGGGATACGTCTCCTCACGACGTCCCTCTAATCTGTCATGGTGTTGCAAGCATTGGTGACTTTGCCCGACTCATCACGAGCTCTCGAGTTATCTCACCTAACCTACGTAACACCACCTACCTAATTGAGTACATTACCCAGCCAGCACTATCTCTTTTAGCTCCCAGTCTCTTTCACTCAGGGCCAACTCAAAACTTTGAAATCTTCTTTTCTAAAATATGCTTTTGGTCTGAAATTCTTTTCTGAGAAAATATGCATCTTTCTAAAATTCTTTTCTGAAATCTCTTTTTAAAACTCTTTCTGAAATCACTTTTCTTATCATAAGGAATGCTTCTATATATAAAAAAAACCAATATTCTCTTCTAAAAACCATTCTGATTAAATCTCTTTTAAAAAAGAATCATTCTTTTTAAACCTTTACATTTCTTTCTAAAACATCTTTTCTAAACAACTTTTATCTTAGAATAATTGCTCAGGGGTTAAAACCATATTTTCCACTAATTACAATCTTCATCAAGTGTTTTTTCCTTTCTTAGAAATATGCCTGTGAGATCCACGCATCTCGTCTACGCCTCTGGTCCACGCATTCGGCACGCAGTCCCCGCACTTACAGTAAAGCTAGATTAGGTCATCGGAAAAATCCCCCCAATTGGGAGCTCCAAGCGGACCCATCTCCAGTCACTACAAAAATACACAAAAATACTCATCTTAAAGGATTTTGAGTCTACTACATTTTGGGACAAGTTTCATCTTTATTTGATATGTGGTTCTCAAGATATTAAATCGGGAAGTTCAAAACATCACTAAAAGTTACTGTAGCAATTTTCGATAAAAACCACCGAAAATTTCCCATAAATGTCAATAAATTCATTAGATTATTAACAATCCTAGATTCCATGCCAGACTACTCCTTTCCATGCATTTTAACTAACATGCCACATTAACTCATACATGGATTTATTAAAAATCAAGAGGACAAGAAACGGGTCGCGTACATTGTGATGGGTTCCAACCACCTCCTCTTCCTCCGACGAGCACCTCTGAGCTTCCTAGCGATCTCCATCCCTCCAGCAAACACCTCTCCAACTCAGGGTCCTCCTCTCCCTCTCTCTCTTCTCTTCTTCTCTAGATGCCTCCCACTCTAGCCCTTCTCCTCCCTCTTTTATATGCACTGTCCACCATCGTTTTTCAACTACTAGTAGGGCATGATGAGGTTCGGGTGGTGCTGTTTGCAGGGCAAGGGAGGGAGCGGTGTTGGCAGGGTATGGCTACATGGTAGAAGGCGGTAAACTTCTGTGCGGTCACTATTCGAGCATATGTATACACTTACGGTATAGGATACTAACATACGTAGCTAAACAAAATCCAGGGATAAATACCAAAGGGAAGAGAGCATAATCAAGCATTGAAACACATATTCCATTAATCACTTTTAATATAAATGCATGGGTACAAGCTTACATCATTCTGAAAATCTCCTACGAGACCTACACATGTCAAACGTGCGTCCCCATCGCACGTCCTACACGCGGTCTTCCTATTTTGGACCTAGATATTACATTATTGGTGGAGAAAGTAGATTGTTTGAAAATTAACAAATTCTAGGCTAACCATATAGTCCATGTAATAGCAATAACAAGTATGTTCCAAGCACCAAAATCAATGTTAAACTTATTAAACCTAATCAAAGAGAAGATTTAATCAACCCAACTTAATGTAATATTATGAGGCAAATTTAGGAAGAAAGACTAGAGGGATTATAATGGGCTACAAATTGGTGGGCTTTGATGGAGGTCCTTATAGGAAATTGATGGAGTTTATTAATGGTGGGATACTCCAAGATTGGGAATAGCTCATTTCTTCTCCTCCTCCTCTTTCAATGGATCGGGCTCTATTTGGAGTTGAAACGTTGAAGAGGAACCCATGCTGGCGCATGGAACTACTTCCTTGACCTGTGGAGATGCTCGACGTGTTGGAGTAGTTGATGAAGGAACGGTGTGCTTCTGATGATATGGTTTGGCCTTCCTTGTTGTCTCTTCTCAGGATATTACAAGTTTAAAAAGAAAGGGGAATTACAAACTCTAGTTTCCACCCTATTACAAGTTTCTAAAGAAAGGAAATTACAACTCTAATGCAATAAAAATACAAAGAAAATGTTTACAAATTTATTTAATAAAGAAAATAATGACCCAAGGTTCTACTCCAGTGATGTCCTTGTAACTTGTTATGCATGCATAGATCATGCCACCCAGCAAACAAGGCACTTAGAATGTAGTCTGCCTGATGTCCCCGATGGGGGTAGCGTTAAGACTCGTCACCTATCTAGTGGGTGGCAGATAGCAGCACCTGTCAGACAGGAGGCTAATGGGTCTGTCCTTTCCAACAGTTGAGATCTGTCTTGGATAGATCAGACGCCAAGCAAGATGATTAACTGTAACGCCCCGATCCCAGGCACGCTACTAAATCACAGTATCACAAGCATAATTACACAAAATTACAAAACAAATAGAACTGTAACTAAGGCTCACCTTCAGGATCACAATGTGCGGCTAGAAGCTCCAACTCCTGCATCGGGACTCGACTGCACACGGTCTGCACCTGAAAACCAAATAGCACGCGTGAGTGACATCTAAGTCACCCAATACGTGCCCCAAAACACACAACCAAGAACAAAACTCGGCAAAACCAAAAGAAACTCGTTTCTTAACATTTTGCAAAAAACTTGGTTTTCTCCTTTTTGAAAATCATCCTTTCTTTTATTAAATAATCACTTGGGAATTCAATCCTAAAACAAAATTCTTTTTCAAAAGCCATATCTCTTTTCTTTTTCCAAACATCTTGGAAATTTGTTCCAAGAACACATTTTCTTCTTACAAAACATTCATTTACATTTCTTTCAAAAAACCTTTTGGAATTCATTTTTCCAAAACATTTCCATTTTCAATATTTGGAATTTCTCCCCAAAACACACTTTTCAAATACACATTCTGACTAGATCCAACCTAAAACACAATGCCCCATTGGGCTCAAAATCAAATCAAAAACATTGACTGGCAACTGGTTGAAACATCATCATTTCTTGTTAGGATTTTAGGACCATTTTACAAGTCCAATCCTAACCAAAACACATTTTTCTTTCTTTATTCATTTCCACTTTCTTTACTGTTGTTACCTTGATCAGGGGTAACTAGGCACACAAGCAGTAGGCGAGGACATCCTTCCCCTACCTTCTTGCACTGCCGCGATGAGATTCCCCGTGCGGGATCTCATCGCCCTGGCCAACCGGCCTCAATTTCATTTTCATAAGTGCACAGGGATACGTATCTGTCTGACGCCCCAGTCGGTGACCCCAACAACTAGGTCCAATGACCCAGGCTCAGCCTACACCATTGGTGACCCGAACAACTAGGCTCAAAAGGCCACGCTCAGCCTACACCGCTACGAGCTAGGAGACCCGAACAACCAGGTACAACTACCCAGGCTCAGCCTACACCGGCGGTGACCCGAAAAACTAGGCTCAAAGGCCTAGGCTCAGCCTACATCGCTACAAGCTCGGTGACCCAAACAATTTGGCTCAAAAGCCCAGGCTCAGCCTACACCGGCTTAAGCTCGAAAATCATAGTCTTGTTCATAACACATTATTAGTGTTCCATTTCAAGACTCTTTCCAATTTTTCAAATACCATTTTCCATTTCATTCTTTCCGTTGCAGGACTCTGTTTCCTTGCAACACTTGATCCTCCACTAGGGTCCCAACTCAAGCCATCAAAACCACATTAAAACCATAAATTGGGTCTCATGCCCAAAACCACACAAAATCATCTTTTTCATTCGTTTATAGGGTCAAGACCCAAAACCAAACCCAAATCCATTTGTTTGGGGTTCCACATGCCTCCATGTTGTTACACGGGGCAAACATCATTCATATAAACCCACCATACCATAACAAGTTAACAACCACTTAACATTCATTAAAAATCACATTTTAACCTCTCAAAAACAGGGCAAAAACGGCATACCGAATTTTCAATTCGGTATTCCGAAATTTCCTGTTTCGGTACACCGAAAATTTTCGGTATGTCGAAACCCCCTGTTTCGGTCGATCGTGAAATTTCGATCTATCGAAACCCTGGGTCCTGGCCTAATCTGCTAGGATTTCGGCATACTGAATTCCTCGCAGACAGGGCACACCCCTGTTTCGCAACGACGGAAATTGCCCAAGTGGGAGTCCCAATCGAACCCCTCAAACATGCATCATAAATTTCCATAAAATCATGGGGTGTAGACCCTCAAGTCTACTTCAAAACCCCTTAAACCATTCATGATTTCATCAACCACAGAAGAAGATATAAATTCATAAAGGAAACATGCTCAGAATGAAACCTTAAAACATTTAAGGCATAACTCCTCAAAACTCACGAAATTCACACAATCTAGCATGATCCTTACACATACACATCATTTAACTCATTT
>JAMKQA010063189.1:0-10972 GCA_024699735.1 Posidonia australis
TCCTCCGCTCCGCCACTGCCTCCCCCTCTTATCTCCATCCCCATCCACATGGCGCTGGCCACCCATCCCGTCGGACGAGATGGGGAGGCACGGGCCTCCGTCGGTGGTGGCACGGGAAGGAGAAGAGGAAGAAGAAGAAGACAGAGAAGAAATGGTGGAAGGTAGGGCTCGCGGAAGAAAGATTGGAAAAGAGGAAGAAAAGAAAAGAAAAGGAATGGCACGCAAACCGAGACAGCTGTGCATCCTCAAACCGGATTCCGCATAGGTCCCAAATCACAACCTGATGCACAGAAAACCACACACAACCAAGAAACAACATATTATCCATTAATAAACCATTAAACACAATATTACAAATAGTACATGGTTTATTATAAAAAAAATGGATAATCAGGCCCTGATGTTACAGATCCTCACTACAAAATAAACACGTTTAAGTTTTACTTGAGAAAAATTTATGGTTGTGATGGTGAACAAAAAATTCTAGACATAAAGTGATGCTAGTTGGACATGTATATTGAGTATTGTTTGAAGATATATAGGGGATGATCACACTTGTTTCAAGCGAAAATGCTTCAGGAGTCATTGGTAGTGCGTCATATTTGGAAGATTGTTTTCCATGTGTAACCATGCTAGAACTAACTTTCGTGTGAGGGAGTGTACGAAAAATCGATAAAGTCACAACAAAGATTGTGATTCTGAGAAAGGATACTCGACTTGAAAACACCAACGAAAAAAGAATAAATCAAGGGATAAGGAAAATAAAACGGAGTTACTACCTAATCTTTTTAATCAGAAAGACAAGGAAAACTAAATGCAAGAAAAAGATGCAAATGAATGTATATGTATGCTAAAGTAATGGATATGATACAATGGTCATGGTGAGTTAAAGAAAGGATAAGGACTCCTATTACGCATGGGGAAGGTGTTAGGCACACCCATACACCCGATGTGTTGATCTTTCTAAGCTAATCGTTTGCTTGTGTCACCAATGCAAATGTATGCTTGCTAAATCTAGAATGAATGAATGTTATATGCCACACTGATGTGAATGACATGAATGGGGGTGAAAAAAACAATGCGATCTAATGCTCAGTAACGCTATGTGAATTCTAGACTGTCAGTCAAAAGAACTTGACATAATAAACATCATCGTCCTAATGGATGGATGCATGCCGGAAAACATGGAAAAAAAACCATGCAATGTAGGTGAAGACACATAAATGCAGAAATCACGAAGAATCATGCTAGAAAACAGAATAGAAATTGAAAATAGAAAGTGCAAAGGTGCTCAGCAAGCTACCTGTTCTGAACTGGATGACTGACACGGGCAGTCCGCGCTAGCTCCATGCGCTACCTACGAGCTGTAACACCCTTGACCTGAAGGCACTACCCAACCACAAAATTAACTCCCAATTATAATAATAATAACAATTAAAATAACTGGAAAACTACCTAAGGCTAACTACTCAAATCTATGTGCGGCTAGTGGCTCCAGAACACGCGCACTAGGGATAGACTGCACTCCAAACAATGCACTTGAAAACCAAAGTAAAACAAAAACACGCATGAGTGACGTCAAGTCACCCAATACGCGTCCAACCATAGAAAACCACAACAAAACTCAAAATCTCTATTAATATAAAACAGCCTGAAACCTCAGTGAAACCACAAAATTGGTTTACAAACACTTGGAATCCTCTTTCCAAAACTATGCTATTTTTAAACCATTTTTTTCTTCAAATCTCATGCATTTTAAATCATTTATGCATTCGAGTAAACCATATTCTTGACCAAATCCAGCCCAAAACCACAAGACCACACATGACTCAAAACACAAGCACACATTGGCTGGCAACTGGTTCAAACTACGAGTCTCAATTAGGCTAGAATTTGGCTAAAACCACAAGCCAAAACACAGTCTAATTACAGCTCAAAACCACACACATATCTCAATCATAATTCAATAGTGTCACCTTAATCAGAGGCGACCAGGCCACAAGCAGTAAGCAAGGCACCAACCCCACCCTCCTGCACTGTCACCGTGAACTTCCCTGTGCGGGAGGACAATCTCTCTAGCCAACAAGCCTTAACATCAATTTATTTCACAAGCATGGAGATACGTCTTTCCTGATGTCCCATAAGTGTTCGAACACCCAAGTTTCACATTCCCAGGCTTAGCCAACACTATCACAAAGAGGGGTAACATGGTCTCTTTGAACCACCCCAAACCTCACAACCACGTCCTAGACTAACAACCAGCCTCATTGAGGTCTCACGCCCCTACCAGTTGTCGTCGTAATACTACGTGGATTCAGAACAAACAATGGAAATCTATGTTCAAAAACATGTGGGTTTTCTTTAAAAATCACCTTCAAAACACTTCCATTACAGGAAACACTTTCCACAAATCATCATTCTATTCACATTGATTTCATCAAAAACATAGCATGCCAAAAACCATATAAAACTATTCACATTTAACATTAATGGAAACTTTAGTCATACAGTCCAGGGGCCTGATTCGACATACCGAAATCCACTACTATGACGAAATCCCCTAAAATCCAACATGTGGCACATGGGCCTGTTTCGACATGCTGAAGGATTTTGGAGTGCTGAAATTCCCTGTTTCGGTGTACCAAAACATTTTGACATGTCAAACTAGGCGATTTCTAAACTTCCTCCATCTACCCTAAACCCACGTTCACTGGAATGGGAGCCACTAGTGGACCCATTTCTGATGAACCACAAATCACACAAAAAAAACCAAACATACTACACGAAGCATGCTATCAAATGGGACTAGTTTAAACCAAATCCATTAAGCATAGCTTACGAATAAAATCACAAAGGCAAAGAGCCCATTTGACATGCATTGTAGCGAAATCCACAAATCCGTCCAAAAACCACAATAATCACACAAAATGGTAAGATCTACACATACACATGCAATCCAGCCAAACTACTCCATTTCCATCATTTTTCCATGATTTATGCATCATTATCACCAATTTTTCCAAAAGAAAAACGAAGAAGACGGCAGGATGTGTACTCGATCACAACCTCTAGTGACCTACGCATGCCTTTAGTGAGTTCTCCTCCCTCACGGCGGTCTTCAGACCTCCTGACCCTTTTGGTGAAGCTTCGACATGTCCACACACATTACCCCCCCTCTCTCTCTCTCTCTCCTTACGGCCCTGGTTCCCCTCTCTGGGTTTTTTCTCCTCTTTTTCTCTCCTTCTAGCCCTTAGCCCTCCCATGCATGATGCCATGGCCACCTTCCCTCTTTATCGTCACTCCCACACCTGCCACCTCCATTGCGCTCACCGGCTGCCACAGCTTTCTAGAGCTCTGTGACAGAATGGAACAGGTAGGCTATAAGGCATAAGGGTGTGACTCGTGAAGGGGGGCACTGTGCACCTTGTGACTAAGTCCCAACCTAGGTCCTATGCACACAAAAGAGACATAACGAGCCATTTGCTACACAAACCAAGGAGACCAAAATAACTTAGCCACATAGAGAGAGAAAAATGCACCTAGGCCAACAACACATTGATTATCCATTAATAACCATATTACACAAATATTACAAATATTCCATGGTTTACAATAATTTGGATAATCAGGCACAAGTGTTATATCCTACCCCCTTAAAAGAATTTTGTCCCCAAAATTCACTTCTTGTAGCATAAATGGGGGTACCGCATCTGAATGTCAACCTCACACTCCCAGGTAGCCACCTCCGTGCCATGGTGCTACTACTGAACAAACACCAAATGGATGACCTTGTTCCTGAAAACTTGCTCTTTCTAGTCCAATATTTGCACTATGTCCTCTATCATAGACAAGTCCTCCTAGGACTCTTCTGGTTGCACCGGTATCACTTGGGATGCGACTGTCAAACACCTCCTTAGCATGGATACATGGAAGATGCTATGCACACTAGCAAGCTCTGGAGGCAGATCCAACTTGTATGTCACCTCACCAACCCTCTTAGTAATCTGATACGGTCTGATGTAGTTAGGACTCAGCTTGCCTCGTTTTCCAAACCACACTACTCCCTTGGTTGGTGATACCTTCAGGAAAACGAAGTCTCCCACCTTGAATTCCAAGGGTCTCCGTCTCCTATTTGCATAGCTATTCTACCAACTCTGTGTAGCCAACAATCTCTTCCTGATTAGATCCACTTTATTCTAGAACTATTGTACAATCTCAAGGCCAACAAGCTGCTTCTCGCCCACCTTGCTCCAACAGGTGGGGGTCCTACAGGGTTGCCATATAACACCCCATAAAGAGTCATTCCAATACTAGCGTGGTAATTGTTGTTGTAAGCAAACTTGATCAAAGGCAGATGATCCTCCTAGCTACCACCAAAGTCTAAGACATAGGCCCACAGTAAATCCTCTAGTTTCTGAATTATCTTCTCTGTCTGACCATCTGTCTAGGGGTGAAAAGAAATGCTAAAATTCATCCTCATAGCTAGGCAGGAAGATTCACCCTCATAGGTTGGAAGTGTGCTAATTTCGTGAGTCGATCCATAATTACTCAAACTGTATCATTCTTCCTTTTGACTCTGGGCAACCTGGTAACAAAATATATCAACACATGCTCCCACTTCCAAACTGGAATGTCCAAAAGTTGCAGACTCCCTCTAGACTTCTGGTGCTCAATCTTCACCATTTGGTAGGTTGTACACCTCGCAACATACTCAGCAATCTCCCTCTTCATCCCAAGCTACCAGAAATTTCTCTTCAGGTCCTTGTACATTTTAGTGCTTCCCAGATGAATAATGTATCTAGATCGATGGGCTTCATCAAGCAGTCTCTGTTTCACCTCATCCACTTGAGGCACATACAGTCGCAGGTCATATCTAAGTCCTCCATCTACACCAACAAAGAAATGAGACGCCTTTCCTGCCACGAGCTTCTGCCATGTATCCCTCACAAAGGGATCTAACTGCTAAGCTACTACAATGACTTTTATCATCCTCAGACGAACAGACAAATTAACCACCAAGGTATTGACAGATTTCTAAGACTACCTCCATAGTCTGCACTCAACCAAATCTTCAAGCAATTGTCATTCCTTAATCATCAGGCTGGTCATGACATGAGTGCGCTGCTTAGAAAATTTGTGACTACATTTGCTTTTCTAGGGTGGTATGACAAGCTAAAGTCGTAATCCTTGATGTATTTGACCCATCTTCTCTATCTCAGGTTTAGATCCTTCAATGTAAAGATATACTTCAGACTTCTATGATATGTGAACACCATAAACTGTTCATCATACAGATAATACCTCCAAATCTTCAAGGCATACACAATAGTAGTCATCTCTAGATCATGGGTGAAATAATTCTTCTTATAATCCTTTAGTTGGCATGAGGCATACACCACCACCCTACCGTGTTGCATTAGAACACACCCCAAGCCGATCCCACAAGCGTCACTGTAGATGGTGAAACCACCACTCCTAAATGGTAAGGTCAAAACTAGGGTTGTTACCAAACAAACCTTTAGTTCATTGAAGCTCTCCTTGTACTACCAATCCCAAGTAAAGTGCACTTCCTTTCTAATCAGTCTGGTCAAAGGTGTAGCAATTCTAGAAAAATCCTAGATGAATCTCCAATAATATCCTACTAAACCAAGAAAACTCCTGATCTTTGTCACAGTCTTCAGCCTGGCCCAACTATTTACTGCCTCCACGTTGACTGGGTCTAACTTGATTCCTTCCCTTGAGATGATATGTCTAAGAAAGGCAACTTCTTCTAGTCAAAACTCGTAGTTAGAGAACTTGGCATATAATTGGTGCTGCCTTAATGTCTCCAGTACAGTTCTCAAGTACCTCTGGTGGATCTTTATGTTTAAAGAATACACCAACACATCATTCACAAAGATTACCACAAACTGGTCCAAATAGGACCTGAACACCCTATTTATCAAGTCCATGAAAGCTACTGGTGCATTCGTTAGCCCAAATGGCATAACCAGATACTCATAATGGTTATACCGAGCTTGAAAGGCTGTCTTTTGTACATCTGGCTCCTGGATCCAAAGATGGTGATATCTGGATCTCAAATCTATCTTGGAGAAAACCGATGCTCCTTAATTACAACTAATCAAACAGATCATCAATCCTCGGTAGTAGATACTTGTTCTTGACGGTGATCCGATTCAACATCCAATAGTCTACATAGAACCGAAGTAAATCATCCTTCTTCTTGACAAACAGTACCTGTGCTCGCCAGGGTGACACATTGGGATGAATGAATCCCTTGTCCATTAGCTCTTGTAGTTGACTATAGAGCTCTCTCAACTTAGCAAGTGTCATTCTGTATGGAGCCTTCGAGATGAGACCTGATCCTGATATCAGACCAATCATAAACTCCACTTCCCTATCCAGCGGCATACCAAGCAACCCCTTTGGAAACACGTCAGGATACTCCTGCACTACTGGTATATCCTGTACTCCGAACACTAATGAAAGGAAAACTATCACACAGGCCAAGTAGCCCACACTGCCCCTTGCCAAATGGCGATAGGCCTTAATAGTTGATATCCCTTATTGGGCTCACCCGATCTGGTTCCTTGCACAATACACCAACATAGGCCCAGGCACTCTGCCAGAACTATCCTCTTGGCTCAAACAATCATAGCCGCATGTTGTGCTAGCCAGTCCATCCCCAAGATGACATCATAGTCCTGCATGTTCAAAACAATCAAACTGGCCTTGAAGTCGTTGTCTCCCTGCTTGGCATCAATTGACCATAGATACCTCCATGCTAGACTGTGTTCTCCCAACGAAGGCACCACATCTAGGTGGAATGCCAACCTAGCATGTCTGGTCCTGATCTCAACAGCAAATGACTCAAAGACGAAAGAGAGTGAACTCCCTAAGTTGAATAAGACTCAAGCCATTCGATCAACCACATGAAAAGATCCTAACATCAACACATCATAACGATAATCATAATCATGGTCATCATTATAGAATATAGTGTTGATTACATATAGGATCCATAATACGAGACAAGGCTCAAATCACAAGACCACTACTACTTCTTACCTTCCAGAACATCTCCTGAGGGACCAACATTGGGAGTAGCAATAGAGAACACTGTCCCCTTGGTGGGTTGACAAGGCATGTCTTCTACTAGCTTCAAAGGTTCGGGACAGTTCTTCTAAACGTATACAACCTTTCCATAGTTGTAGCACACTATACTGTCTAAGCTTCTTTGCTGATTCCTGCACTGTGCAGCTACGTGCCCCGTTTTCTCATAGATGTGGCAAGGTCCTCTCCTTGAGCCACTGCTCAAGCTAGTCTGGTAGTATCCAACACTCTCCTTCCTCGCAACACTATGCCTTTCCTCGATGGTTGAATCAAACCACTCTTTCCTCTTCTTCCTGAAGCTCCCTAAACTCCCAGAACATGGTGCCCCAGAAGCAAAAGGGTGCGAGGTGAACATCTTCCCCTTTTCCTTGGGGTATTGATCCTCATAGTGGACTACTAGCATAATGGCATCTGTTAGGATCTAGCATTGGAAACCGAGAACCCTCGACCTGAATGCTAGATTCAACCCTTCCACAAACCTCTTCGTTTGGTTCTTCTCAATGACAATGGCCTGCGAGAGCTACTCCAGTCGATGGAAGGTTGCTTCATACTCTACCATGGTCATGTCCCCTTACTTCAGGTTCTGGAAGTCTCTGTCTAGCTTGTCCCTCTCATGCTCAAGGAAGAATCTCTCATAGAATACCTCCGAGAAGTCTTCACTGGAAATCATCAGTAGGTCTACATTAGAGAACTTGGTGTAGTGTGTAGTCCTTGACCACTGGTCGGTGTTGCCCTTGAGCTGAAAAGTGGCTAAGGGGACCCATTTTTCCGTCGAGTACTCTATACCCACCAGAATCTTCTCCACCTCTTGGAACCAAGCCTCACATTCCTCTACCTTGTCGTGTCCATCCAGGGTTGATGCGCTCAACTGGCAGAACTGCTTAATCCACAGGTCCCCTTTGGTCTCATCCTTACTACTGCCACTAGAGGACTAGACGAAACCCCTCATCATCTCACTTATTTCTTGCCTCATCTCTCTCTAGGCGCCTCCGCTCTGCTCTACATCAGACCCTGATGCAGAGGTCCTGCCTCGACCTTAGCCTCTCGGCATCTCCCTGTCACTAAGAAAAACACACAAATAATTAGGTGCAGCACTCTTCTAGTGCAGTCTTACGGAGCCACTAGACTGAACACTATCAAGCTGGTGCACTGAATGTAACCTAAGCTCCGATACCACTCTATAACACCCCCAATCTAGAGGCCCAACCCAACCACAACATCAACTTTCAATTATAATAATAACAATAATTAAAATAACTAGAAAACTACCTAAGGCTAACTACCTAGATCTGTGTACGGCTAGTGACTCCAGAACACGTGCACTAGGGGTGGACTTCACTCCAAACAATGCACCTAAAATCCAAAGCAAAACAAAAACACGCGTGAGTGACGTCAAGTCACCCGATACACGCCCAACCATGGAAAACCATAACAAAACTGCTCAAAAAGTCAAAATCTCGATTAATACAGAACATAGCATGAAACTTGGTGAAACCACGAAATTGATTTGCAAACACTTAGAGTCTTCTTTCCAAAACCATGCCATTTCTAAACCATTTTTTTCTTAAATCTCATGCATTTTAAATCATGTATGCATTTTGAGAAAACCATATTCTCGACCAGATCTAGTCCAAAACCACAAGGCCACACATGACTCAAAAAACAAGTACACATTAGTTGGCAATCGGTACAAACCACGAGTCTCAACTCAGCTAGAATCTAGCTAAAATCTAGCTAAAATCACAAGCCAAAACATAGTCTAATTCTAGCTCAAAATCACACACATATCTCAATCACAATTCAATAGTGTCACCTTGATCAGAGGTGACTAGGCCACAAGTAGTAGGCGAGGCACTAACCCCACCCTCCTGCACTACCATAATGAACTTTCCCATGCAGAAGGACAACTAGCCCGGCCAATAGGTTTTAACATCAATTTATTTCACAAGCACGAAGATACGTCTTTCTTGACGTCCCATAGGTGTTTGGACTTCCAAGTTTCATATTCTCAGGCCTAGCCAACATCATTACAAAGAGGGGTAACCTGGTCTCTTTCAACTGCTCCAAATCTCGACAACCACATCCTGGACTAACAGCTGGTCTCATCCTTGTCTCACATCCCTACCAGTTGTTGTCCTAATACTATGTGGATTCGGAATAGACAATGGAAATCTCTTTTCAAAAACATGCGGATTTTCTTTAAAAATCACCTTCAAAACACTTCCATTGTAGGAAATACTTTCCACAAATCATCATTTCATTCACATGGATTTCATCAAAAACATGGTAAGCCAAAAACCATATAAAACCATTCACATTTAACATTAATGGAAACTTCAGTTATAAGGTCCAAGGGCTTGATTCGGCATTTCGAAATCCACCGCTATGCCAAAATCCCTTGAAATCCAACATGTGACACATGAGTTTGTTTCGACATGCCAAAGGCTTCTAAAATGCCTAAATTCCCTGTTTCAGCATATCAAAATATTTCAGCATGTTGAACCAAGCGATTTCTAAACTTCCTCCATTTGCCCCAAACACACGTTTGCCTGAGTGGGAGCCGTCAGCGAACCCATTTCCTGTGAACTAGAAATCACAAAAAAACCACCAAACATACTACACTAAGCATGCTATTAAATGGGACAAGTTTCAACCAAATCCATTAAGCATGACTCACGAATAAAATCACAAAGGCATAGAGCCCATTTGACATGCATTGTAGCGAAATCCACGTATCTATCCTAAAACCACAATAATTACACAAAATGGCAAGATCTACACATACACAAGCAATCCAACCAAACTACTCTATTTCCATCATTTTTCCATGATTTATGCATCACTATCACCAAATTTTTCCAAAAGAAAAATCAAGAAGGAGGCGGGATGTGTACCCGATCGCGACCTCCGGTGACCCATGCATACCTCTAGTGAGTTCTCCTCTCTCACAGCGACCTCCGAACCTCCCGACCCTCTGATGAAGCTCCAGCATGCCTACACAAATAACCCTT
The DNA here is from genome assembly GCA_024699735.1 of Posidonia australis. Lineage (NCBI taxonomy): Eukaryota > Viridiplantae > Streptophyta > Magnoliopsida > Alismatales > Posidoniaceae > Posidonia > Posidonia australis. Next base: position 10,125 of record JAMKQA010063189.1, read on the forward strand.
TCTCTCTCTCTCTCTCTCTCTGTCTCTCTCCCCTCATGGCTTTGGTTCCCCTCACTAGTTTTTTTCTCCTCTCTTTCTCTCCTTTTGGCCCTCAACCCTCCCATGCTTGGTGCTATTGCCACCTCTCCTCTTTATCGCTTCTCCCACACCTGCCACCTCCACTACGTTTGCTAGCTGCCACAAATTTCCTCAAAGCTCCATGACGAGGTGGAATGAGCAAGCTATAAGGCATAGGGGCGTGACTCAAGAAGTAAGCACTGTGCTCCTTTTGACCAAGTCCCCACCTAGGTCCTATGCACACACAGGAGACACATTCAACCAAAATGTCACACAAACCAGGGAAACCAAAATAATACAGCCACACAAAGAAAGAAAAACGTACTTGGGCCAACAACACATTGATTATCCAATAAAAACCACACATATATATACACACACACACACACATATATATATATACACACACACATATATATATATACACACACATATATAAATATATACACACACACACACATATATATATACACACATATACATATATATACACAAATATATATATATATATATATATATACACACACACACACATATATATATAAATACACATATAAATATACACACACACACACATATATATATATACACATACACACACACACACACACACACACACATAGATATATATATATATATATATATATGTTATACGTCCAATAGCAAAAGCCCCATGAATCCAAACGAAATCAACAAGTGGAAGGAGAAGAAATCTCGAGTACAAGAAGAAGTATCCAGTCGTAACCCTAGAAAGAAGATGCCACCAAGGAGAAAATATGCAAGAGACCAAT
>JAMKQA010063191.1:0-10242 GCA_024699735.1 Posidonia australis
CACAAATAAAACAAATCGAACACCAGAACCTCTTGGAATCATTCATCTTACAGATCTTTTCTGGGCTCTACTAACAACTAATTTTAGCAAATAAAAAAAGGTTGGAACACCAATTAAAACAAGAACAAACAAACTAGAGAAGAATGGTAAAAGGAAACCTTGAATAACATTGTTGTCTTGATCAATTTTCTCTAATGCAGGAATACAAAATGCAGCTGTCTTGCCAGTCCCATTTTTAGCCCTTGCAGCAATATCATTCCCTGTTTAGCAAGATTTCATGCCCTTGCAGCATCTCAAAATCCAAATTGCTGTCGAGACACATGATTTCAACTTCACGTAGAAAACAAGTGAATTTTAAAATTGCATATGAATTTATTCTAGAATTAAAAACAATCCACTTGCCGACTCGGCCTCGAGATACTTGCAGATCCTCTCGACCACATCCCTCCCCTTGGCGCTGTTCTGCATGAACCTCTCGGCGCACCTCTGCTCCACCTTCCTTACCATGGCGGCGATGATAGACGTTCCTGGCGACGAAGTCTATGGTCCGGTTGGGGGAGTCGACGACAGTGGTCTCGACGTAGTGGCAGACGACGGAATCGTGGCTGAGGAGGTGATGGAGGGGGAAGGGGAGGGGTGGGGGAGCGGACGGTGATGGAGTGGGTGGTGTGGAGGAGGTCGTGGGAGGGGTCGAGGCCGCGGGAGAGGGTGTGGACGTCGGTGATGAGAACTAGTGTGGCTTTGGGTGGAAAAGGGACGGATGTAATTTTAAGGTACTGTTGCGAGGACATATAGCGAGGACATGTCCTCGTTAAGTCCTTACTAAATAAGGTTCCTCGCTTTGTCCTAGTTATTTTTCCTCGTTAATATATTACGAGGACATGTCCTCGCAATGTGCTCGCTAAAAGTCCTTGTAAAATCTGATTTTTCTAGTAGTAGATGAGATCTCCGCCTTGTGAGAATGCGAGGAGCCCAGATGGGTTTCGCGAGATTCCGTCGCGTTTCCCTGCAACTTGCCGTTACGAGTCCACGAGGGCTCAGGAAAGCATAGTGTCCGACGAAGATGTTGATGGGAATCAGGTACTTTCTTCCCTTCGACACTGTTCTTTGGTGTGTGAGAGTTTTTCTTCTCTCTCTCTCTCTCTCTTGCTTTTATTATGATGGTGGTGATCACTGCTTGGAAATTTGTTAATGGGTTTTATTTGTCTGTGTTTCTTCACAGGATTTAGGATTTGTATTTTGGGATTTGCATGTTGAATAGGAACAATGATTTTTCAAACGAATAATTTTTCTTACACGGCTCTTGCAATATTTATTATATCCATGTCAACATAGGAACAATGATTTCCTCCCACACCCCCACCCACCCCACACAATTGAAGGAGGGAGAAGAAATTAATAAAACTCTCGTCTTTACAAATCCTGGATCTAAGCTGCTTAGTTACCATGTTAAAACCATGCGAAGAGAATGGAATAGATTAACAAAATCCGTCTTCTACACATACATATAGGAGAGAAAAAGTACAAAATAATTGGATCATATACCAAATCAATCTAGGAAAGCTAAGAGATATACCAGAAAGTAAATTATTCTAGTTTTATTCTAATAAAAAAGCTATATATTCTAACACCCACAATTCATTTTGTTTTCTAATTTCTGAGTTGTCTGCTTATGCGCCGTATGCTATTATGATCACTATTGGTAAAAATGAAAGACTAATCCAGTTTGGAACAACAATTTTGCACTCCAGGTCAAGGGGGTTTACTTCTTGCATGAATTATTTAAACTACCATTTTCTTTTCTCTTTTTTCCCATTGTGCTTGTAATTGATGTTTTTGCAGCATTTTTTATCAGGTTAATTTCTTATAGCTGAATTCGGAAATAAGAAGTTAGACTGATATCATTTTTTCATGTATATTGTATCTAAACATCTGGCAATGCATGCTCTTGTGGCAGGACTTGGATTTCCCTGGTGGAAAGGTAGCATTCACTGCCGAGAGAAAATTCCTCTCAGAATTGTCTGACGAGAGAATCAATTGCTACCGGGTTCTAGATGACAATGGGCAGACAATCTCAGGCTGCAGCTTCCAAGAGGTACTCTTTTGTAAAATCAAATCCAATATGCTTCTCTGTAAGGCATAAACATGCAGAAAACATTTAAAACTCTCTGGGCTACAATGATAATTCAAGTATTGGAGATGGCATTAGTCTAATCCTTTTAATAAAATTATTATTCGTAACATCGAGATAAACTTGCGAGTGGCTGCCGAATTATGACAAGCAAATGAATCCTTTACCTTCGCAGGTGAGCAAGGAACTTGCAGTAAAGATGTATACTGACATGGTGAGATTGCAAGTCATGGATACCATTTTTTACGAAGCTCAGAGGCAAGGGAGGATATCCTTCTATCTCACCTGTCGTGGAGAAGAAGCTATCAACATTGCATCAGCAGCTGCTCTTACAGTTGATGATGTTATTTTCCCACAGGTAACCGAGGAATGTTATATAGGCCACATTTCGTTTTGAGGGTCTATTTTAACTTGTGTCTGTGAATTCAGTATAGGGAGCATGGTGTTCTTTTATGGCGTGGCTTCACACTACAGGAATTCGCAAACCAGTGCTTTGGCAACCAGTCTGATTATGGGAAAGGACGGCAAATGCCAATCCACTATGGATCTGCTAAGCACAAGTACTTCACTGTATCATCCCCAATTGCGTAAGAGTCCTACTCATTCTCCAAATTGGCTCTGCTTCTTGGAACATCCAACAAATTTATGGATAATATCATTGTTCACTTGTTTTAAGATTCCAGTACGCAGCTTCCCCATGCCGTTGGAGCTGCTTACTCACTTAAAATGGACAAGAAGAAGGCCTGTGTGATCACATATTTTGGTGATGGAGGAACTAGTGAGGTGATAATGAAACTCTTTAGCAATAGTAATAAATTTTACAAATATACTAATTCTTTTTTCATCTGATAATTAAATTGCATACCAGGGAGATTTCCATGCTGCCATGAATTTTGCTGCTGTGATGGAGGCTCCAGTTGTATTCTTCTGTAGAAACAATGGGTGGGCTATTAGTACTCCTACATCAGAACAATTTAAAAGTACTCTCCTAACGCCCTGCTTCAATATTTTTACCATTTGAGAATTTATAGTTCTTAATTTTAATCCCTTAATATTTCATGTTATGGATTGTGGCAGGTGATGGTGCAGTTGTTAGAGGTCAGGCTTATGGAATTCGCAGCATCAGAGTAGATGGAAATGATGCTCTTGCTATCTATAGTGCTGTTCATGCTGCTCGTGAAATGGCGTCAAGTGAATCCAGACCTATTCTTGTCGAGGTTTGAAAACTAATATACTAGCAAATAATGGTAAACTAGCAGTCCAAATGCAAGTACAAATCTCTTTAATTTATAATGCTATCTACTCTTCCAATAAAACATCCAGGCACTAACTTACAGAGTAGGCCACCACTCCACATCTGATGATTCTACAAAGTACCGCCCCATCGATGAGATCGAACACTGGAGAGCAGCACGTGATCCAGTTTCCAGGTATAGAAGATGGATTGAGGGGAATGGCTGGTGGTATGATACCTCCGAATCAGAGCTGAGGACCAATGTGAAGAAGGAGGTGGGCATTCTAACCCGTCTCCTCTTTTAGTTTCTTTGTGTACAGCTACTGATTCAGCTTTCTTGCAGCTGTTACATGCCATCCAGGTTGCAGAGAAAATGGAGAAGCCTCCTCTTGCAGATCTGTTTACAGATGTATATGATGTTCTTCCTAGCAACCTCCGAGACCAAGAGAAAAAACTACGAGAGACAATCAAGAAACATCCGTTGGATTATCCACCTGATGTGCCACTGTAGACATCAACGTCATGTAAAAATTGATGTATAGTCTTATTTATGTATAGTTCAACAATTCTGGTTCTACCCCAGCCATGGATATGATAAATATTGCGAGAGCCATGTAATAAAGCTACAATAACAGTGGTACGACCAGGAGTCAAAATAGGTAATCCTGTTACTAAGTAGAAGGGAAGAATTGCATCAAGATTTGAGGAAAATACAAGATAGTGCTCAACATCCCTTTCTCAATCATTATTACTAAGTAATTGTGAAGATCATTGCATGAGAGGTGGGGAGTATCGATGCACGTTGTTAGCGAAATGATTACATGTTATAATATGACCGAGTAACAGTTTCTACTACACAGATTTAGATTTTAGACTTCTCTTTGGTTGCTTCTTGCATTGCATTCAGTGGTAGGGGCATCAGGTTGTGATTTGTGACGATGATACCAGCGTCAAGGTCAAGGTGCCTGCCCCTGGAGAAATCCAAGGGTTTTCCAGCGGCATCCGTCACAATTCCTCCAGCTTCTGCAGTCCAAGACAGCAGAATAAGGACACTCACGCATATTGCATCAACTAAAGACAGCTTTTCTTGAGACTGAACATTCAAGGAGGCTAAAGTTAAAGGCCCAGCGGCCTGTGCTACACGTCCAACCCAAATAAATCAAAGTGAAATTGTTGTGCATGTTTAGTGGGCAAATTTTTGTCTGCATACCTGTGACGACAATTGAACCAGCCGCATGATCCCATATCTTCTCACGGTAGCCTTGACGAGCAAATCGTAAGTATATGGCACCATCTCCTCTGGCCAATGCACCGTAGTTTGCTTGGCTGTCGATTCTAACAGGTGGTGCTTGGACACCAAGTTTCTAGTTGAAATAAAAGGCAAGTCGATGGTTAAGAATCTCACAGGAAAAGGATACTTAAATAGTGAATATCTTGGCCACCTTAGCTATGGAGCTATGCAAATCGTGCGTAGAGTGTGCTGCTTCAAATAACTCGAAGAATGATGCATCAGCTGGAGTTTCAGTGCTAGTGACGCTTATCTGAGGTCAATCAACATGGGCAACTATTGGGGATGATAATATGTATCTGGATGAAAATGTAGATTGTAATGCAAAATATTATTTGAAAAACGTGTAGAGACTATTTAGAATCAAACAAACCAGCAATAAATCTCATAGAAGAAGGAAATATGACAAAAGAGAGAAGACAGAGAAAATATACTAAGAAAACACAGATTTACATAGTTCGGTCAAAATCTACGTTCATAGACGAAAAAAAGATCAAATCTACTAGATTTTGGGAGTACAATGGTGAAGGAAAAGTTTAGAAGAGTTGTAGCTACCACCTTCTAGGTTTACAAGTCAAAAAATCAAGTTACAAAATCTTAAAATATGAGTTATATTTTATAGTTTGTCGCGACGGACGTCTGCTGTGAATGTCTACTGAATCTCTAATTTAAATTTAAGAAGATGCAGACGAAGTAGACGTTCGTAGCGGACGTCTGTTTTTCTCTTAGTCTTCAGCAGTACTTTAGCGAACGTCTACAGCGGACGTCCATTTTTCTCTTGGTTGTTGCAGCAGGTTAGTAGACATCCGGAGTGCTCTGAATGTCCGCTAGGCTGTTTTTAGCCCATTCAAGGCGTAAAACTCAACAAATCTTCACCTTGACTTAAATTCTCCCATATGTGTGGTACTCCTCTCTCTCTGCTAAGGCCTGTTGCTTCAAAGCTTACACAATCCAACTAAATTAAAACAAAACTCGAACTTGGTTGGTGGAAGAGACTTAATCATCATGTCGGTCAGATTGTTTGCAGTACTAATCTTCATAACTTAAATCTCAACATCAGCAATGACTTCACGTATAAAATGGTACTTGACATTAATGTGCTTTGTTCTCTCATGAAACATTTGATTCTTTGACAGATGAATGGCACTTTGACTATCACAATGTACAACAAAATCATCTTGTTTTTTGCCAGCTCAATAAACAGACCCTTTAACCATATGGCTTCTTTGATTGCCTCTTCTAAAGTCATATACTCAGTTTCTGTAGTTGACAATGCCACTATAGCTTGTAAGGTTAACTTTCAACTAATCGCATAACCTCTAATGGAAAATAAATATCTCGTAAGGGATCTTCTTTTGTCAAGATCACCTACAAAATCTGAGTCAACGAACCCAACTAATTTTCCCTTATTCCTTTCAAACTCCAAACGAACATCCATAGTACCTCTGAGATATCTCAAAATCCACTTCACTGCTTATCAATGCTCATTTCCTGGATTTGCCATATATCTATTGACAACACTAACAACCTGTGCAATATCTGGACGAGTGCAGATCATAGCATACATGATACTTCCAACTGTACTGGAATAAGGAACACGAGGCATATAAACCTTTTCTTCTTCTGTCTGTGGAGATTGATCGATAGAAAGTTTGAAGTGTACTTCAAGAAGAATTCTTAAAAACTTGGAGTTCTCCATCCCAAACCGTTGTAGAACCTTCTTCAAGTATTTCTCGTGACACATGTATAATTTCCTGTTCTTTCTATCCCTTTGAATTTCCATGCCAAGAATTTTCTTCGATAATCCTAAATCCTTCATTTCAAATTCTCCACTCAATAAGGCTTTCAAATTGTAAATCTCATGTTTATTAATGACTACAATTAACATATCATCAGCATATAGAAGAAAATAGATAAAAGAGCCATCATAAAGCTTCTTCATGTAAATGCAACTATTATAACTACTTCTATGATACTTGTGCGTAACCATGAAAGCATCAAACCTCTTATGCCATTGTCTCGGTGATTGCTTCAAGCCATACAGTGACTTCTTTAACAAACAAACTTGATGTTCTTTTCCTTAAATTACAAAACCTTTTGACTGCTTTATATAAATTTGTTCCTCCAATTCACTATGTAGATCAATTGTTCCTCCAATTCACCGTGGGATTTTGCAAGTAATACGCATTTGTTTCTCAATTGTTCTTTTGCAAGGGAGATTTGGAGGTTCTTCTTGAACTCCCAGCTTCACCCTGGTTTTTTATCTGCCGGTGACTTATTTCTCTCCACTCCTGATCTTAAGCATTACTTGTCTTTCCCTGGTTGGATTTTGCTTCTCCAGATCATCCTCTGGTTGATTTGGAGAGAGAGAAATTGTAGGATATTTTGCAACACTAATAAGTCAGGTTTTTGGGTTATTAATGATATTATGTGTCTGATGAAATTTTGGGTGGCAAATCTTGTACCAGGTTTCGAGAAAGAAGAAATGTTGCGGTTTGTCACTGCAATGACACCTCATTCTGAGGAGCCTCTTGCTGCACCTTCTATTCCCTTCTCTCATGCTCCATCAAGAGAGGCAGCTCAGGATGCCTTGAATGAATGAATGAATGAAGTTGGCCCATTAAAGACATAGAAAAATAGATTTTTTGATGCAATACTGATTTGTCCCATTTTTGATAAGTATTCTGAACATTATGGTTTTTTTGGGGTTGTATAGCCTATGGGTCTGTAATATTACTGAACATTATGTTTCTTATCTGGCATTGATGCTGAAGAAATAATATCTATCTATCTCAACTGTTAACAAAAAAATGTTTAATATTCATTGCAATCTTCCCCTAGTGTATCTTTAGTGACTTAATGATGTTTCTCTGTTTAAACCTTCTACTATTTGATCATTCTGCACAAGCAAGGGAGTATTATTTTTTTAATTGTACAATCGTTGTCCATTATGTAATGCTTTTCCATTTTCTAGTAATTTAATTCTATAGTTGAGATGGATATGCGTTATAAACTATTTTTTTAATATTGATGGAGCTAAATGCATTGAAGGGGCTTTATCAAACCATTGCTATACTGCAAGACGCTTGCAGCAGTTATGGGCAAGAAGTCATTGACCATGACCGAAATAGAGTTTTATTTTTGGAATTCTCTTAGCACAAGGTGCAAATGGAGTGATGTGGGCTTATTTACAAAAGCTTTTGTTCCTTTATTTTTGAATATGCATTCTGATAATGAGTGCCATACCCATCATGGAGTAGTGCCATACCACAGACACTTCTCGAGAGAAAAGTATGTTATGGATACTCCTTAAGGAGTGCCGTATCCACTCCGAAGAATGATAAAGAACTAACAACTCTTTATTCAGGCAGAAATCTGAAAGCATCTAAAAAATATAGCCATGAAGCTTTCTTTCCTTTAATTTGACAACCATTGTTTTGTCAGTATCAACAACAATTTCTTGTTAAAGAAAAAGACTCAAGAGAATTTGTTTTGCTCTCGCGAAAAGCTGTGCGACTCTCTGTGCCCTAGCGCTGTGTGCTCTTCCCCTTTCCGATGGTGCCCAAGCGTCGGCCCTCGGGACGATCCTCCTACCACCTTCGCTCGCGCGAGGTCCCTGCGGATGGCGTGGCTCCTTCTGGGAGCCCTTCGTCCGCTTCGACACGCCGGTGGTCGGTAACTCTTCTCCCCCTTTCCCCGTCGACGTCCCTGGCTCAAGGTAGTCAGAAGAGGAAGATCTTCCCCCCTTCTCTTCCTGCCTCGGACTTAGGTGAGCGGAGGTGCTCTTTTCCTCCTGCGAAGTCCCGGCAGGGCCGATCCTCACTTGAGATCTGTCAATCTGGTAGATCTGGGGTTTTATCGATTTTCTCTGATAATATTTGCTATTTCTGCTGTGATTCGTTGGTAGATGTGAATATTTTCATGGAGTGTCGATATGTCTGCAGGAGTCTAACTCCGAGCTGGATCTATTCTTTAGTTTCTTGCTATTTCAGCTCGGATCTGTTAGCTCCTTATGGTTCTGTGACTGTTGCACTTTTTTCTTCTGTGATGGATGGGTTTTCGGCTTCCATTTTTCTGTATGATCTTTCTTCTGATGATTATGATGAAAAGGGACTATTGGCCTATTTTTCTGAAGATATGGGTTCATATTTGTTGACTGAGGACGAGTTGTCCTCAGACCCCATTTTCTCTCCTCTTTCGCCGGTGGGCTATTTTTCGCCGGTGGGTTCTCGGAGGGAAGCTCCGGGACCTAGGTCTGGTGTGAGGAAGAAGACAACTGTAGCTGTCTCCTCAGACTCTGTGTGGGGGTACTCTCGGTATTCTCCCCCTGTGTTTAATTTGATGCTTAATACTAATCCTAGGCTTGAGGGGGCTCTTTGTAATATTATCTCTAGGGAGGTGGGGATTAGTGCTGCGGTGGCTTCTCTTGCATTCGAATAGGTGGGACCGCCTCTGCAGCTGTCAGACGACGTGTAGCCCAGTAATCCCGTTTTCTCCCCCCTGTCTCTTCTGAATTAAATGCTCCTCTCCCTGGGAATAGTATTTTACCCCATTCTTTGGAGAACATTAATTTCTCGCCGCTTCACATCTCTGCGTCAGAGATTTTATCTGACCATTCTCCTGACTTTCTGGCGAAGACCGCGGCTCGCGTTTTGCCGCCTTTTCCTCTCCTCTTTCTTATGATAATCCTGGACTATGTTATGAGGATGTTTCTCCAGATTGGCAGCTGGTAAAAAAGAAAAAGAAGGAGCCCTCCCCCTGGTTCGCTTCTGTCGGGAGAACAACCGGTGCTTTCTTTGTGGTCTCAGGGGTCATCCTAAGAGCTCCTATAGATTTAAGGGCCGTTGCTATAAGTGTAAAGCCTCCTCACACTCTATAGCTATTCGCAACTTCTTCCAGGATTCCAGAGACCACTCTGCCATGGCTGGTTTATCCCCCCAAAACCCTATCCTGATTCCTCCCTCTGAGGCTTCATGTGACCTCACGATTCACTATTCCTTATGTGCAATAGTCACTGACCATGCCTCCCATCTTACTTCTGAGATTCTATCCCAGCATATCATCAACAACTGGCCCTCACACGTCTCTGTTGAGGTCTCAGATTTTTCCCTGGGGAAATTTCTGTTGAAATTTCCTTCTATTAAGCACAAAAATGATGTTCTGAGCAGATTTGGCTCTTCTCTACAGTCTCTGTCTGCCTCCTTTGTCCAGTGGACCCCTAGCTCTAATGCGGTCCTCTCCTTGAAGGAGGAGGGTACCTGGATTCGCTTAGAGGGAATCCCCCACCACCTTTGGTGTGTAGATGTTATCCAAAGGCTTATCTCGGACTTCTTTGAGCTTGTAGAAATTGACCTCTCTATGGACAGACCCAAATTTAGGGGGTTTGCTAGGGTCAGGATTATGTTAAAGCAGGGTAAAGAAATACCTGATATACGTTTCTTTTCCTATGGGAGAACTGTCTATCCTATCAACTATCGTCTGAGTTAGGATATATGTGTTAGAAATATTAACATTAATTTTGATGATTATTCATTTGTGCTTATTTTCATAAATATTATAACGTGAAAAAGATTTAGAGTGTCTTAGCAT
>JAMKQA010063192.1:0-10057 GCA_024699735.1 Posidonia australis
TCCCAAGTGTTGTTTAATAAAGAAAGTGATTTTTAAGGAATAAAACCAAGTTTTACAATGTTATGAAACAGGTTTTCTTTGGTTTTATCGTGTTTGCTAGTAGTTGGGTGTTTTGGGGGCGCGTACTGGGTGACTTAGATGTCACTCACGCGTGCTGTGTGTTTTCAGGTGCAGGCCGCGTGCAGCCAGTTTTCGGTGCAGAAATCGAAGTTTCTAGCCACACATCGAGATCCTAGAGGTGAGCCTTGGTTATAGTCCTTTTGTTCTGTAATTTGTGTAATTAGGCTTGTGATGCTGTTGTTTGGTAACGTGCCCGGGTTCAGGGCGTTACAAAATCAAGGTATTTATTATGTTCTCCTTACTTTCTGATAAGAACAAGAGAGTATCATTAGCATATTGTATATTGACCATTGTTGGTCCCCCATGTGGAAATTTAATACCAGATATTAAGTTATTATCCAAAGCCAGTTGCAGCATACGATTTAGGACATGCGTGGCTACAATAAATAATAATGGGGATAAAGAGTCCCCCTGTCTTAATCCCTTAGTTGCCCCAAAGAAACCTTTGGGAGATCCATTGATTAGTATGGAGAACTTAGCAGTACTTATGCACATCCTAACCCAGGATATCCATTTAGGCCCAAAACCCAGTCCACTAAGCAAATCCAGCAAGAAATCCCAGTTTATATTATCAAAGGCCTTTTCAAAGTCTAACTTCAGAATATAGCCAGGAGTGTTTGAAGATATCATGAAGTGTAGGGTCTCCTGTGCAACAAGAAAGCAGTCTCCAATTGATCTGCCAGCCATGAAAGTACTTTGGGATTGGTCAATTGTCATATTCAGCACAGGGGATAGTCTAGATGCCAAGGTCTTAGTAATGATCTTATATATGCTATTCACTAGACTGATTGGTCTAAAATTTTTGATAAGGAGGGCACCATTCTTTTTGGGGATTAAAGCAATAAACGTTTGATTGATTGAAGCAAGAAATTTTGGGTCACTGGAAGAGTGAAGGCTCTGAAAAATATTAAGAATTTCTGATTTCAAGAGTTCCCAGAAGTGGTGAAAGAATACCAGTGAAAAGCCATCAGAACTTGGAGCTTTGTCTCCAGGTAAGTGAAAAACATTCTCTTTAATCTCTTTTTAGTAAAAGGGATCTCTAGCAATTCAGGATGAGGAATCTTGTGGGGGACAAGACAATCCCAGTTAATGGAGACTTTGAAGCATTTGACTTTGTTAAATTGCCTTGTAAAATGATTTTCTTTCTCTCTACATATTGCATTTGGAGATTGGATCATAATGTCATTAATAGATAGAGAGGATATGTTATTGACCCTTCTATGACATTTTACAATATTATGAAAGAAGGTTGTGTTCAAATCCTCCTCTTTTAGCCATTGAATTCTGGACTTTTGCTTCCAATAAGATTCCTATTCCTTTAATAGTGTCAAATGTTCTAATCTTAATGCCTTTTTCTCCTCCCATATCACATCACTGAGAGAAGAAGTTTCAGCTAACTCATCTATGTGTTGAATTTGAGATTCAATATATCTTAATCTTCTGCTTCTTTCTTTCCTGATTGGGCCAACCCAATTTTTAATATTTAGCTTCAGATTCTTCAATTTGTAGATGAAGGCAGCTATAAGAGAAGATTGGGAGTAGAAATCAAAGGGTTTCTGCCAGCAATCCTGAATGAATTGCTCAAACCTATCAGTAAAAAATCATGACTTATTGAATCTGAATGGGGGAAGGCCCCAGTCAGGTGGGACAGTGTCTACTACAATGGGAATGTGGTCAGAAACAACTCTGGCTTTGCCAGAGCAATAGGCATAAGGAAATTTGCCCGACCAATATGTCGATATAAGGAAACGGTCAAGTTTAACCATGATTGGATGTGATTGAAAGTTGGACCATGTATAAGAATAATTGTTGGGGGAGAAATCCATCAAGGAGTTGTGATCAATAAAAGTATTAAATCTTCTCATGTGGGCATTAATTCCAGGCTTAGAGGAGTGTTCATGGGAGAACCTAATAACATTAAAATCACCTCCTATAACCCAGTGGCTATTGACCAGAGTGCTGATGTTGTACAATTCGTCAATAAAGTCTGGCTTTAAGTTGGAATCACAGGGTCCATATACCCCTGTAAGCCACCAATCAAATCCATCCTCACAATTTTTGAAATTCAGAGAAAGACAATAAGTTGCAGATAAACAATTTATTTGTTCTAAAATCCTATCATCCCAACCAATGAGAATACCACTTGAGGCACCTATGAAGGGAAGAAGTGACTATGAGTTAATCTTTCTACCTCCTAGTGATCTGAGAGCCCCATGGGAGAAGGATGCCTTTTTAGTTTCACTTGTGATTATTATGTCACATTTATTGGATTTAATGAAGTCTCTCACTCCTTTGATTTTGTGACTAGTCCCTAAGCCTCTTATATTCCAAGCAGTTATGATCATCAGGGACTATGAGGGGAACGAGAAGAAACTATCTTCTCTGAAGTGTTATTGCTATTATCTAAATTAATTAGAAACTTATCTTAGTCCTTCCTGACCTGGCTGAAAAACCTTTTAGCTTCTGCTATTGAACTAATAGATATGCCAATTTTACCACAGAAGGATTGGAAGTGTTCGTACGAATCCCAGAGAAGAGGATCCTTAGCACTAATCTCTGTATTAACATTATTTATTGGACCATCAGGAGAGGCAGAATTAGAGCATTCACTATTGCTTGATAAACTGAGATTAGAGGAACTAGAATTATAAGGAGGATTCAGCATGGAATTACCTGGAGCATGCACAGGAGTGGGTGGATGGGAAGTTGGGATCTCAGTGGTATGATTGCCCAGGTCGTCCTTCTCCAAACAATCATAAATCGCCATAATTTTCTTAAACTTGGCCAAGGAGAAGTTCCTGGTCCTGATCACAGCTTCTACAAACTTAGTAGTATCAATCATAGCATGAGGATCTGCCACCTGGGTGATAGTAGTTGGGGTGTCATCAGATGATAGGGAGGATGAGGCATTGAAGAATTTCCCAGATGCAGAAGGGGTAGGCAAGAGTCCAGCAGTAATTGTAGGAGGAGTGAAGTGAGTCGAAATGGAAGAGGATCTAGTCCACACATTTTTCCCACTCTTAGGGACTTTTCCACTGCTAGCACCTCTTCAGCCCTTGTTATTTTTAAATGGTTTCCTAGTGGGATTGAGAGCTCTAGATGATGAGGCCTGGGGTGACTGTTTTGGCCATTCAAGAGCAGAATTCAGATTTGGTAGAGAGAGAGAGCAGATGTCCCAACTACGTCTATATTTGATGGGGTAAACTATTTTCCCAAATGCAAAAAACCTAGAGTCAGGAATATCTTTGCCCTGATGGGTCTTGATTCTAAGTCTGACAAAACCCTGATATTTGATTCGATCTATGGAGAGGTCAACCTCTAGAAGGTCAACGAACTCAGAGACCATAAAGTGAAATACTTCTACATTCCATAGATGGTGTGGAATCTCTTCAAGTCTGATTCAGACTCCTTCCTGTCTCAGAGTGAAGACCGCGTTGGAGTTGGGGGTCCAGTGGATGAAAGAAGCCGAGAGAGATTGGAGGGAGGACCCATACAAGCTGAGAATCTCGTTTTTGATCTTTGGGGAATGAAACTTCAGTAGGAATTTACTTGGGGAAAAGTCGTTTACCTCAACCTCAGTAGCAGAAGGCTAGTTGTTAGATATGTGATGTAGTAGGACATCTCTAGTAAGTTGTGCCGAATGCACAGTAACGATAGCGCAACAAGAGAAATGAAGGAAGAAGTCACAGGTCGACTCAGAAGGAGGGATAATGGTAGGGTTATGGGGGGTGAGGCCCATCATAGAGGAGACGACGGGGGGAGGTGACTTCTGATCCTGAAAAAATTTGCAAATCGCCGCCGAGTGTGAGGGAGAGTTGCACTTATAACAGAAACTAGAGTATTTGCAAGTTTTTTTTTGAATGCTCATGAAGACCACAGTTAAAACAACGTCCACTAGCGCGGCAAAAGCTTACCAGCGGCGAGTGGCTCTTCCTTTTTTTCACCAGCTTCCACCCTTCCGTATCAGAATTTCCTGACTAGTTATGGCAAGCTTCGTTGCTCCGGAAGTTTACAGAGGAAGAAGAGGAGGATAGAGGAGAAGCCAGGGCGGCAAAGCGCGAGCCCAGGGGAAAGGGTAGAGGGGAGGAATCGTGAATGTCAGAAAAGATCTCTGTAGCAGAGATATCTGCCAAAGGATTCGTAGTACCATTAATGTTGCAGTGGGAATGGGAGAAAATAAAACTTTCTTCGCACGAAACCGCCTGACATTGAATGCTGGAGGTGACAGGGTGGCGATACGAATCGCGCATGTCAGGGATGTCCGCAACAACGCGAGGTTGGTCCAGATTCCCCACCAAATCGGTAATAAATGTTAAGTCAAAATAAGATTGGGGGTTAGCAATATAATTTCCTTGATCAGAAGGGTAATTAGGAGAAGACCAATTATAATCTGAATTAAACCTCAGGGGATGGTAGAGAGAATAGCGCCACACGGAGCTCGAGACGTCAGAGGTAATGGTGGAAGTGGCAGTGTCTCGAGAAGTCCGTTGACTAGTCGTCTCTCCCGTGCAAGTGAGAAGTCCCGATTTCTGGCGACGACCCACCGGCGACAAATTTCCTACCGGAGCGTCGAGGGAGATCATAGGATCGGAAAGATCGAAAAAGGACCTTGAAGATGTAGATCCAACGTCAGAGGAACTATCGTTCTCTGATACACTAAGGGGCAAACCCAAATCTAGAACCCTAGCCAGAGCGACGGCGATAGAATTAGGACTTGATTCATCATAATAGGATAATACAAAATGAAAGATCACACCTCTAGCATAAAAAATATTCAAATCTACACACAGAAAACAGCAAACCAGATTATTCAACCAATTGAAGGATAACTCCTTGCAATAGAAAAAGCAATCCACAACCATATCTATGTTAAGCTCGGGAGGGAGGAGGCTAAAGGAGCTATCAAAGTATATTGCGTACAGAAGGCCAGATCCGAGTAGGGGGAACTTGAATCGCCCTCCTGGGGAGCCGGGATCTGAGTCCCGACGATCGCCTTGTGGGGGATCAGCCTGGGGGGCAGTCCAAAGCCTCGAAGACGAGGAGGAGGAAGTGAGAGCCTTCCCAAATCGACATACCTTCGGGGGAGAAAGCGGAGACAGAGGGGGTTCAGGTATTACCGAGCAACGGTGAACCCTTACTGGCTGTATGACTGGAGGGTCGTCGACCTCCAGAAGGTGTGCCTTGAAGGCTTCCCAGTCAAAGTCAGAGGCTTGCCGAAGGAGGTCGCGAGAGCGTGAGCGGTGGTTCTAAGAGTGGTTACTTTTAGAGAGACGATTGCGTCACCGAAAGGATGCAGTCTCCCAGATGTTGCAATGTCTTTCACACAACCCTCCATTTCTTTTTAAAAAGTTAATAAAATTCGTCCAATGTAAACTTTGAAGCAATTTCAACACCATATTTTAGTACTTGATGATAAATTTTATCTCATAATATCTGAAACAAGGAATGATAACTAAAATCACGATTTAGAAGGACAATTGTTGTATACATGTTTGTAAACATACATTTTGATGTTACTGAAATAAACTTGTTATCTTCTCATGATTATTCAATGGCATCATGGCAAGTTATAAAGATGAAAACCACTTCTTGGGCTTGGCCACATGGACCCAGGCTTGGGTTTAATCACTTAAGAGAAGACATGAAACCAACTGCAAGAAGATAAAGTATCTATACCACAACTTGAACAGATACAAATCGAATATGAATAAGTCATTGTAATACCTGGAAATAATAAAGAATAACAGATGAACTAAAAACCATTTTACTTCATGGAAAGTAATGTAAAACCATTTTACAATAAATGGCCCTAGATATTCTTCAAGTGCTCTAGAGATAAAATTAGATCACATAACTTACACTAAAAGTGATATAAGGTCAAATTATTCTTAAAAAGCTGTTTTCCAAGGTACCATTATGCCAACCTTACTTCTCTAAGGGTGTCATAGAAGCCTCCAAAAACTATAATTTTATGCTTACATAATACCTAGAACAAAATTAAATTAGAAAAATGACTAATTTCAAGCAAGATTTAACTATGGATGTGTAAAACTATAGAAAAATTAGAAAATATCATCTAAGTGGCAGAATATTGTATACGTACAAGTTGACATGGAGACCATTTACTTCTTAAGACTATCATGATTTACTTGCAGTTAATCGAAAATGAATCCTCTATTTGAATATCATATGAAATTTTAAGTTGGTTCAAATTGTTACGTACAAAAACACATGACTGATTGACTGTATTGATATATTTACTAGCCTCCACATGCTAGAGTATGCATTTTCATTGGGAATGTCATATATCAAATGAACCTAATTCTAATTAAAATCTATCACAGTAATATTGCATATTATTTATTGCATTGCATATTTTGGTTGTCATAGCATCTTTAAGTAAAAACCTTACATGCATGCTGATTGTAGATACTTTTTGCAATAATGTTATCTTTTGTAGAAGTTGATGTGAGTATGAATTGTAAATAAGTGGGTAGTGGCTTTTTTTCATTATTTATAAATGCATGATATAAAATCTTCTTGAATAGTAAGCTTTACTTAAACTTTTCTCATGCTTATGCTATAAACTTGATCAATGGTAGAGGCTAAGTTTGCAAATTAACATGCAACATGCCATTTTCTTTTTGTCATGGAATATTCTGTATTTATATCGTATTTTCGAAGTGATGGAAATAGACTCATCTCAATCCACGTAAATATGAATATTAATTATCTATTGTTTGTGTATGTGGTTGTAGATTATAAGATATATCCATTTCATTGGTTACTAGTACACAAATAATTACAATAACAACTGAGCAGATTATGTCAACTTAAATAACAGGGAACATAACTAGCATGGTAACTATACATAAATAAATTTATATTATTACATAAAAGTAATCACTCAATAACCGAAATTATGCTTAATTCTTTATGTATAAAATTTAAAGCACAATAAGGACAATCAGGTCAGATATTCATAACCATGGGTTGAAAGAATTAAAATATATGATGCCTAATAGATCAAAATTCATTATTGTAACTATTTATATCCAATACTCAATATATTTGATTTTTTCAATATTCATTTTAAGCAACTCTAAATCAGTACATGTAGGAAAAGTTTAAAGCACTAACAACGGTACCATTCATAGTTTTACCAATTTATAGATAAGTAGATCAATTATGTATCTTGTTCATAGATTCTTCTTCTTCATCATTCTGATATTTAGATGGATTTTCATGCTTTTACATTTCTAGCAATATTTTTATTGTGGTTTGGCATACTTCTTGAAGAATGACATGAAATAGATATTTGAAACTATGCTTAGCTTGCCTTCAGTCATACTCCCCAAGAGGTTACCTTACCCTATTCCCACCTTCTATAGTAGGTTAGCATTAATGCCTCCATATGAAAAAATTTAGTGTTCTTCCCTTTTACACAATGAATCCACCATACTTCATATATATGAAGATACATACTAAAAAAATTAATCATGTAACCTCTCACATGTAGAATTCCACCAAATGGGAAGCAATGCAAAAGTGATTCAACTTTGTCTGCATAAGTGTCTATTTAGCTATCAAATGGGAAGCAATTCAACTTTGATTGTATACAATTGCTATCATACGTGTCCACTTTTCCCTTGCATGCTCATCAAAGGCCTTTGGACAGGCATATTCTTTCCTCTACATTTAATAGACAAGTGAAAGGTGGATGTGTTCTCTAGGAAGAGCAGATCTTTTTAAAGTTATGCAAAAGAGACAGTGATTCACAACTTTTTGATTCATTTCATCACCATAGCAACTAAGAAAATATGATCACGTGACAATTGAATCCACCAATTGTTTAGTGTTTTGCAACTAGTAAGTAACCCACATTGTTGATAGTTACATGGCGCACAATCATGTAGATTCTTTCAAGGCTCATCCATTTATGGTTTTCCTGGGTCAACAACTGCTAGCCTAGCCTCCCTCCACTCCCACCATCCTCTACCCTCCGGCCTTTGCTCCCTCTACCCTCCACCCTCTGCCTTCCGCTCTGTCCGCCCTCTGCCCTCCACTCCCTCTGCTCCCCCACCCTTGCGGTTGTGGGTTGTAGCCTTGGTGTCTCGTGCCCTCGTCCTCTGCTCCTTCTACCTGCCGCTTCCCTTTCCTCAGAGAGGGTCTTCCACTCTTCCTAGTCCATCGTGCTGTCTCCACTCTGTACTCACCAATTGAAGATCTTAGAGCCTAACAGAAACTAGAGGCAAATAATGCTATTATCAGCCTCTCGCCGATGGGATCGGTGACTCGGAAAGGCCCATGGGAAGAGCAAGGGGGTTCGGCCTCTCGCCGACGGGTTCGGCCTCTTGCCGACATCTAGACGGGATCAGCCTCTCGCCGACGTCGATCTCCTCTCGTCGAGGTAAATGACTCGAAGGTATGTATTACAGCTAAAATACATTCTTACTCCTTCCCTCTGCATATCGATCTGGAGACTTGTCCTAGGACGAGTTCCGATCTGCATCAAGGCAGATCATTGGTGTGTCCCCTTTTATGGGGGCATCTCTTCACCTCTCTAACCTGTTTTGGGGAGCAGCGATTTTCTTGGAGAGCAAAGGAACATTATTCTCCAGATCCCCCTGGATTTGTATACTGATCTTTCTCCTAGATTCTATGCTTTTCTTTCTTCCAGATTCGATAATCTTTCATTATGCATCTTGAGTAATAGTCTTTATAATGGCATTTGTTGGAATATGTTGAGTTTTACAATGAGACTTTACTCTGATCAGCGATGTTCTAGGGTTAGGGTAAGTTGTTTGCCAGAATTCGAATTGTGATATAAAGGATGGTATTAAAGTTCTTTTGCTGGAAAATTTTCTTTGGCTCCTGATTATGTTTGTGAGTCTATGGACTGGTGTTTGTCTCCGACGGATGCTATTTTTGTTCCGACGACTTCAACTAGGATTATTTCCCAACCGATCGGGGTTCGTCGACTCGCTGAAGAAGAGACATTACTTTAATCTGTAAAGGACATGCAAAACACTTGGAGCATGGATCACCAACAAATTGGAGCATAAACAAGCAATAATCTGGTACCTCTGATTGTTTTTGCTAATGCTCCTACTAGGCCTTTCTCCTCTGTTCACAACTCAAATGCAGACCACTAAGCTTGATTAATATCTTCTTAATCAGATCCTGTGATCTGTTTGATTTGATGTTGTAATATTTTTTGATTCTAGGTATTTGTTGTTAGAAATAGTGCATTATTTTGATGATAACTTAAATCATTGTAAGTGCATATTTTCATAAATATTAAAGGATAAAAAGATTATAAGTGTTTTTCTGTATAATTCTCAAGTGTTTATTCAAAGTAACAGAAACGGCATACCGGAGTCAAAATCGACATACCGTTTCAGTAAAAAACGGTATGAACAACGGCGTTCCGCTGGATGAAAAGAAGTATTGAAAACGGCATACCGTTTCAGTAAAAAACGGTATATGCATCGGAACTCCGGAACAGATGAGAAGATGAAGACAAAGCTAAACAACGGCATACCGTTTCAGAAGAAAACGGTATACTGGTGGATTTTCGACATACCGATTGGCTCGTGGATTGCAAATTGAAGATCTTTTTTGTCATACCGAGGCCAAAACGGCATACCGTTGGACTAGCCGTTTACGACCGTTTTTATAGTCGTTAAACACATCTTAAGGCGATCCTACGGCATAAATAGGACACGTACAAGGCCTGAAAATGACACGAATCAGAAATACTTATAATACTGTCTATTGTTTTCATTTTCATTCTCCTCACGAGATTTCATTGTGTAATCATTGTTGTATTCGATCTTTGTGAGAGGGAAAATTCTGACATCTGTAAAAGCAACAAAGCAAAGGACTCTAGCTTCTCGGGGATAGAGAAGTGGGAAGAGCAAGGAAGGAGTTGGTG
>JAMKQA010063194.1:0-10808 GCA_024699735.1 Posidonia australis
CAACAGTAAAGAAAAGTGGAAATGAATAAAGAAAGAGAAATGTGTTTTGGTCAGGATTGGACTTGTGAAATGGTCCTAAAATCTTGAAAAGAAATGATGATGTTTTAACTAGTTGCCAGCCAATGTTTATGATTTGGTTTTGAGCCCAATGAGGCATTGTGTTTTAGGCTGGATCTGGTCAAAATGTGTATTTGAAAAGTGTGTTTTGGGAAGAAATCCCCAATATTGAAAATGGAATTGTTTTGGAAAAAAAATGAATTCCAAAAGGATTTTGAAAGGAATGTTTTGTAAGAAACAGTGGTTTTGGAATGAATTTCCAAGATGTTGGAGAAAAGAAAAGAGATATGGCTTTTGAAAAAAAAATATGGTTTTGGGATTGAATTCCCAAGTGATTGTTTAATAAAAGAAAGGATGATTTTCAAAGGAGAAAACCAAGTTTTTGCAAAATGATAAGAAACGAGTTTCTTTTGGTTTTACCAAGCTTTGTTTGTGGTTGTGTGTTTTGGGGCGTGTACTGGGTGACTTAGATGTCACTCACGCGTGCTATTTGGTTTTCAGGTGCAGACCGTGTGCAGTTGGGTTCCGGTGCAGGAATTGGAGCTTCTAGCCGCACATTGTGATCCTGAAGGTGAGCCTGTGTTACAATTATTTTTTTTTCTGTAATTAGTGTAATTATGCTTGGGATACTGTGATTTGGTAGCGTGTCCGGGATCGGGGCGTTACAACCAGCCTGTAACCTTTTTCTCGTGACTCCTTTACGTCCGAAGGAGATCCGAGTTGCTAGTTTCTTGAATCCTAGGACCAGTTCTTTTCCCTTTCATCTTGTGACTCATCTAAGTCTAGAGGAGATCCAAGCCGCTGGTTTCTTGAATCCTAGGACAAATCCTTTTTCTTTTTGTCTTATGACTCCTCTAAATCCGAAGGAGATCCGAGTCACAGGTTCCTTGAATCCTAGGACCAGCATTTATCTTTTTGTCTCATGACTCCTCAAAGTCTGGAGGAGATCTGAGCTACTGGTTCCTTGAATCCTAGGACCTGTCTTTATCCTTTTGTCTTGTGACTCCTCTAAGTCTGGAAGAAATCTGAGGCATTGGTTCCTTGAACCCTAGGACCAGTCTTTTTTCCTTTTGTCTTGTGACTCCCCTAAGTCTGAAGGACATCCAAGTTGTGGTTTCTTATATCCAAGGACCAACCTCATTCCACTTCGTTTTTGGGTTGATAACCCTAACTATCCGACGATGAGTCTGTCAACTCATCACAAGGCTGGTAACTCTAACTATCCGGTGATGAGTCCGTCAACTCAGCACAAGGAGGGTAACCTTGCCTATTCAGGCAGCATGCACGTTAACCTTATCTGGCAGTCTCTTTCGCATGGGTTCAGAGTCGCCACTAACCTATCACCTAGCATTCACAGCTGTTTATGAGGACAATGGGAGTTGTAATCATCACTTCCAACCTCTGTTGCGATTCTGCAGAGTTAGCAAAATACTTTCTATATCTTGCATATAACTTCAGAGCAATCATTCCAGTAGTGAAAACTTTGTCATCAAGCTAGGCAGTATTTCTTTCAAAGTTGAATAGTACAGTTGACTTCTTAAGCACCCAATGTCAGCTCTATCATCTGATAATCCCAATCTTTGGTCTAAAGAGCCTAAAGATCACCTCTCCTACCTATGGAAGTTGTTTGACCGCCTTAGGAAGTATAAGCTCCATCTCAACCCCAACAAATATGTATTCAGGATGTCTTCCAAAAAGCTCCTGGGTTACATTATCAGCCAGAGAGGAATAGAAGTGGATCCTCACAAGGCCAGAGACATTATTGACATGCCTCCCCCTACCACTGAAAAAGAAATACACGGATTGTTTGGGTGATTACAATATATTAGCCAGTTCATAGCACAGCTTACACCCATATGTGAACCGATATTCAAGCTCTGGAGGAAGAATGCCCAAACACACTGGAATGATGAGTGTCAAGCGGCCTTCGACAAGATCAAACAGCTTCTGACAAAACCTCTAGTCTTAGTTCCTCCCACGCTAGGACGGCCTCTATTATTATATATCTCAACCACACAATATTCTATGGGCGCAGTCCTAGGTCTGCATGATGAAACAGGGCATAAGGAGAGGGCCATCTACTACCTCAGCAAGAAATTCAATGACTGCAAGGTCAAATACAATACCATAGAAAAGGTTTGCTTATCCTTGGTATGGGCCACTCAGCGCCTCAGGCATTATATGACGGCATATCTAGTCCTGCTATTATGTCGCCACGATCCTATCAAGTATCTGTTTCAAAAGCCAGCCTTAGTAGGCAGATGTGTTAAATGGCAAGTTATGTTGTTACAGTATGTCATTACTTTTGTGACACAGAAGTCCATGAAAGGACAAGCGATGGCGGATCACTTGGCCGACCTACCTTTACCGGAATATTAGCTTCTACAAACACAATTCCTAGATGAAGACATCTTATTTACAATGGGTGATGGAGAATTAGAAAATCCTCAAGATGAGCGTCAATGGTGTCTATACTTTGATGGTGTAGTCAATAAAAGAGGAAGAGGTATCGGTGCAGTTTTAGCAATGCCGCAAGGGCAACTAATTCCCTTTGCAAGGAAGCTGACATTTGAATGCACCAACAATGAAGCTGAATACGAGGCGTGCATCCTAGGATTACAGGTGGCACTGGAACAAGGTGTCTGGGAGATTTAAGTATATGGGGATGCAATGCTAGTCATTTCACAAATCAATGGTGACTGGAAGACAAAGGACTAGAAGCTTGTATTATACCATGAGTGTTTGCTGAGGCTAATTGACAAGTTTGAGGATGTCAAATTTTCTTTCATGAAGCAGGCCAAGAACACATATGCAGATGCATTAGCTACCCTGGCATCATGGTTATCGCTACCAGAGGCCCAGGCAGTGGATATCTCTATCACTTGTGTAGAGCAGTCAACGCATTGCATGCACATCCAAGAAGCAGAACCGATAGCCGAATCGCCTTGGTATCATGATATCAAAGTTTTCTTGGAGTCCGACAACTTCCCATCTGGTATTTCCCCAACAGATAAGAAGACCTTGATATGGTTGGCCTATAAATATGTACTCAGGGCAGGGCATCTATACAGAAGATCCTACAATCAAATGCTTCTTAGATGCATGGATAAGAAGGAGGCAGATATGCTGATGTTGAAGGTTCATGCAGGCACATGCGGTCCACACATGAATGGAGTGCTCTTGGCCAAGAAAATTATGTTGCAGGGTTACTTCTGGTCCAATATGGAAACAGACTATTGCCAATTTGTGCGGAGATGCCACAATTGTCAAGTACATGGCAACTTCATAAATGCTTCCCCACAACAATTGCATAGCATGTTGTCACCTTGGCCCTTTTCCACTTAGGGAATTGATGTTATCGGGGCCATTCATCCAACTGCATCTAATGGGCATCGGTATAGTCTTGTGGCCATCGATTATTTTATAAAGTGGGTCGAGGCAGCATCGTATAAAACAGTTATAGCTGTAGCTACATAAAAATTCATTAAGAATAACATATTGCCAAATATGGGGTTCCACATGCTATCATATCAGATAATGGAGCTAACTTCATAGCAAGGAGAGTTTAGGACTATCTTCAGGGTTACAAAATCAGGCACCACAGATCCTCTCTTTATCAACCGCAGATGAATGGAGCCATAGAATCAGCCAATAAAAACCTGATAAAGATCTTGAAGAAGATGGCTAAGACCCACAAAGACTGGCATGAGAAGTTACCTTATGCACTATGGGCTTACAAGACGTCAGTCCGGACATCAACGGGAGCAACACCTTACTCACTTGTTTATGGTATGGAGGCAGTCCTCCCTTTTGAAGTGGTGATCCCATCACTGAGAATTTTGAAGGAAGCAGAATTGGATAAGGCAGAATGGATCCAAGACCGCTGTGTTCAACTAGACTTGATTGGCGAGCACAGATTACAAGCCCTGCACCATGTCCAATGTTATCAGAAGCGAATGGCCCAAGCATATCAAAAGAAGATTTAGCCTAGGAATTTTGAGCCAGGTGATCTAGTTTTGGTGCCATTCACCTACCTGATGCTTGAGGCAAGTTCAGGCCCAACTAGCGTGGACCATTTATTGTGAAAGAAGCCCTGTCTGGAAGCGCAGTCATTCTTGAGGACATGGATCGTGGGGTGCAGTCGAAGACTATTAACGCTTCCTACCTAAAAAAGTACTACCAGTGATCCTTAGTCAATCCCGAGCCTTGCATTGTGAGCCATGCATCTCTATGTTTCTTGTTTTCGCATGCTAATATTTTAAGTTATTGTATCCAAACATCACATAAATTGCATCATATGCATTGTATTTTTCTTTCCGTTTGCATTGTAGTCATAAGCATAATCATTGCCTGATGAGGAAAATCGGAAGGCCAGCCTGCATAGAAAGAGTTTTGATCCTCCTCACGTGTTACTACCTATGTGACCTAAGGAGTGAGGGAGCAACTATTTACAGGGAATTGGATGAAATGTACAAATTCCCAAGGGTCCTATACCTCACGAAGGAGAGAAAATGATAAGTCGTGAGTGAGTGTGAGCCAAACAAAAATAATATAGATATTGGAGCACAAAAGAAATAAGGAGATAGAAGATGAAGATAGAAGCTAGCTCCAATGAGAAAGGCGTACAGGACAACTCTATCCTTAAAACACATCTTGGGGAGGAGTTGAAGTATACACCTACAAAGGCCACATTTATAAAGGGACTAGCCACCCCTCAAAACAAAGGAGAGAGAAGCCACCCCTCAGCTTAGGTGTTTATTACCTCCAAGTAGGGGTAGTGTAAGTCAGCATGTCTTTAAGGAAGTAAAAGAAAAATGAACTATTGAAAAGAGTAGTTGTAAGGCCCTAGGAGTTTGGCACGGAGTCCATTTCATCCCAAAATTCTATATAATCAAGTGAGAGCCACAAATAAACCTAAGGATCCAGATAGTGTCACATGAGTTGAGGACATTTTCGTTCCTTGTAGCTGGCAATTAAGGCTTCCCTGGTGCTGAGAGCACCAACATTTATAAACCATGCATTGATCTTGCTTCCATCTTATACTTCTATAAATCATTTAGCATTCAGCATTTTAAATCACGCATTTTTTTGCATTTTTCATCGCTTTGCAAGGCGTTTGTGCATATTCCGACCAGGGGCATGCTAGCTGCCTTTTGAGTTGCAATATTGGCAAAGAAGGGAGTTTCCACTAAAGGCATGTTAACTGCTCTTTGGTTGGAAACAGGTCTTTGACTAGGGGCATGCCAGCTGCCATTCTAAGTCGAAAGAATCACTATTACGAGCATGCAGGCCAACACGAATTGCTTGTTACATAAAGTATAGATTCATTACAAAGACAGACACAGACCAGATCAGAATTTGAAATGACACAATGTGAAAACAAAATTGTCCTTTATTATAACCCATCAGTTGTACAAGATTTGCTCACTTAATAATAGTGGACCCTCAAGATGCATTCAGTCGACTCTTGCCCTTTTTGAGCTACCAGCTCTTGTAAAGGAAGTGCCACTAAGAGGAAGTTCACTTATAGGCCAAGTTTCTTGAATTTCGGCCTCATACTCTATTGTGCAATCTAAACCTTCAGTAATGTCAAGACTAGAAGGTTGAATGCCACCATGGGTCAGGCGGGCTAACTCAGAGGTTGTCACATCAGAACCAAGGATGTATCCTTTGAAGCAGTCAAGCATAGGGCTTTGCTTGATTGAATCCTGGCAAAAGCCAAATTGACGAAGAACATGGACAGGATGGTATTTCACACCACCCGTTAGCCTCGGAAGGACAACCAGTCGCATATCGCTATCATTAAAGAAGACAGTGAAGGGCTTTGATGTTGTGAACAGAATGCGGCAAACTACAATGTCCTTAGTAAGATTTTGCAATCTTTCGCATAGCTCGTGCATGCTCAGAAGGATGCGTGAATGATTGGTGCGACTATAGGAGTCAAAGACAGAATGTTGAGGGCGTAGGACTTCCACCCCCATGTGGGCAGCAAGCCAAGCCTGTCAGGGGAAAACAGAGCACAGTTAGATAAGCACAACAAATCATTGAAGTAACATTGTTAACTTATTTGCACTAAGGCACCGCAACCATTGAAATGCCTGGAACGTTTCAAGGCCCGGTCCAAGCCAACATAGGTCTCTGCCAGAATGGGGGCAAGATCAATTTGGCGGGTGATCATGGCCAACGCTATCTCTACCACCTCAATAGCAATTGTCATTCGGCCATTACTGAAGATGTGCTCCCCAAGAAAGCGTACTAAAAAACCATGGAGCCACAAGTTACCTGATGACGCACGGTTGCTGGCAATCTTGTCAAAATAATCCAGGCATAGCATTGCAGCTGACCCATCTTTGCAGATGAGGCTTTTCTCGCAAGTGCTTCGAGACAAGCCTGTTAGTTGATTTAAAACAGAAGTATAGCTATCACAGCGCATGAAGACAGGCGGTGACATGTATGGCGACAGGCCGCAGATCCATCGGGTATCTTCCAAGGTCAAAGTAAGTTTCGCCTGCCCAAAGCAGAATACATGGAAAGCAGGTTTCTAGAATCTGGCCGCAGCCCATAACAAGTGCCAACTCACCTCCACCTTGGCAATATTCAATAACGAGGAGGATATGCCCCAAACCCGTAGTTGCTCGCGATCCTCAGCAGTTAATGCATCAATCCATGCTCGCAAAACATCAGAGCAATATTTCAGTGTCACCATGGTTGGATATCCCTGCAGTAATGGTGTTGGATCAAGATGTGGCAGGAATAATGCAGAATCAAGTCAGGGGCAAACAAAAAGTGATTTGGCAAAGTAATTTCTCATGGTGGGGAAGATCAAATGAGATCATAAATCTGAAAAAATAAAATGGAAACCAAAACATGCGATACTTCCCTTTGCAAGATATGAAAAATGTGCATGTCCGAAGATTGGGAAAATCAGAAGATATGGCTTTTTTCCCTTTGCAAATCTGAAGCATGATGGAAAATCAGCCTTTGTAGCCTTTTTCCTTTTTTATAGAACATGAGTAATGTATACAAAGCCCAAGAATAAAAGAAAATCAGAACATCCCTTCATATAATCTGATAAAATTGATGTATGTAGTTTCTTCCCCGTTGCAAGATATGAAGGAATATGAACAGCTAAGATCAAATGGAAGAAGCAGCATGTGGATCTATGCAAATATAAAGAATCATCTCAAGGGGGATCGTGTTTTCTATATCACATCAGAGAACATGGGCAAGATCACATACCATTACAATGGAAGAAAAACCATAACCGGCACCAAAAGAGCAAAAATGAAGCTTCAAGGAAGATTGAGGGCTTGTGAATGGTTTTTACAGTAGAAGAGGTGGCGGATTTAGTTAGGGAATACGAAGTAATATGGGAAAAAGAAAGGGGATCGTAGCAGAAAAGGAAAGCAAGTTGGTGTTTTTTGTAAGGAGCACCAAAGTGGCGCACCAACCAGGCGCACATAGTTGGCGCACCACATGGTTGACAGCAAGCAAAACCTCCCCTAAAATATTAAGCTCGCCTAAATCAGTGCCATTTCTTAAAACCTGCATAAAAACTTACATCTTACACACGTAGACAAGTACCCAAGAAGAGGGTTGCACTCCAAAGTCAGATTTGCATTCATGTACTTTTAAAACACAAGTTACATTGTTCAAAATACAAATTGCATCATTTGTACAAAGAGTGGCAAAAAGGAAGAGACTGAACTGGAAAAGAAAAAACAACTACTCCTCCTTAGACTCCTCCTCGTCGGAGGATCCCTCCTAGAACTCTTGGCTAAGAGTTGGGCCCCTCGTCGAGTGATCCAGCGCTAGTACTAGCCAACAGCAGTAGACTGAGAACAAGCAAAAGAGCTCAGGACCCTCTGTGAAACCTCTGTGTCAGAACGATCCTCCTCAGATACTTTCAAGGTGAATTCTCCACTGCTGGCCACATTCACCTCGTTAGCTGGATAGTCTTGCCAAAAAATTCTCAAAAGAATGTCAGATTTACAACAGTGCCAAAGCATGCAGTTAAAGGAAAGTTAGAAAAGGTACCCGTATGATATTCCACCACTGCAGTTCCTGCATGAATTTTACAAATGTGTCAGGTGAAGTTATGGTATAAACAAGATGATTTATAAGTAAAATAAAAGCGACATACCTATTTTTGCCTAATGTCCTCATAGAAGGAGGCAAACTGCTCCTCGAAGCCCTGTGGAAGTAAGACAAGTGTCAGATTAAACCTTCTATATGGAGCAAAATTATTCAATCAGAAACTACAAGAATTTACCTTGGCCCAGTCGGAGGCGTACCACATCCCACGCTGGCTGTCGCGCACGGCCTCCTTAAAAACGTAGGGCTTCCCGACCCGCCTATACCAAGCTAGATAATCAGCGTAGTTGACTTCTTAAAGAATGTGCCTATCTTGAGAAGCCACAGCAATGGCCTGCCGACTCCTAGCAGTAGCACGAGATGGGACCGAGAGTTCCATGTCTGAAGGAGGAGGAGTAGGAATGCAGAATTCATTCAGGAATTGGTGCCTCACGTGTCCTGGGCAGAAGTGGGCCGACTTCTTCATATAGTAGAACTTCACCTGCTTGTCGCTAAGAACACGACCAGAGTTCAAAGGTGCCCCGTTGAAGCCATCATATCTTGAAAATGGGCGCAGGTGCACCTGTTTGCAAAATAAGACAATTATAAGCAATGCAGGTAAATATGGATATGCAGAAAATAAAATTCCAAAATATAAAACTTACATCCTCGAGCTCTACCAAATCCAGCAGATATCGGTAGGACTCGTAGCTATAAACCCCCACAGCAGCCCAGTGGTCAGGCTTAACCCACTAGCGAGGGAGAGGGAGAAGCTCATCGTGGAGGCGACCAACGTAGTGCCCCCGTGTAATATGCTCCATGGCCCAATACTAGCAAAAGCAAGCAGAAGGAAAGTTAATTATCAGCTATTATCAAGAAGAAAATTTTGCAAAAAGAAAATGAAATTTCACTAATACTTACAGTGAGCAAAGGATACAGTCCCACATGAGACCGACGACCCAGTCTAGCTACATTATCCAGCCCGCAGATCAGCTAGGTGTAGCTAGCCCCAGCCCAGTCATAATGGTCAAGGTACTCCACGTTGGTCAGATATACTAGCCAATCAGCATGAATGCAATAAGCAGAAGAGTCGCAGAAAATCATGACTAGCAGATCCAGCAAGAAATGCCTGAGTGCGAAGTCGACCTCGTCACTGCCTGGCTCCGGGTTGGGCCAGAACTGGTCCCACTCTTGAAGCCATCCCACTGTGATCATGTGTTTCCCCCTAGGTGGCTTTGGAGGAACACGACCCAGGTGCGCAGGAACTAGTTGCATCCCATGTGTAGTCTCACCAATAATCGGCTCATCACCGAATGGAAGGCCCTGTCAGCAGGACCCACTGGTCAGGTAGTACAGTCAGCTCTCCGAACAGAAAGTGGAAGGTATGTGTCTCAAACCTACATATCTCTACCAAGGCTTGAAAGACGTTGTAGTGTCCATGGATAGCTGGGATGCGAAGTAAACCACCAAAAGGGGACCAGTGGAGCAAGAAATCCTGCAGAAACTCGGGTAGGCGGCGGAAATGATCAAGCATGGGAGCCCAATGACACCGCATTACCCGGTTAGCATCACCAACCTGAAACAGCAATGGCAAAATAAATACAGGATTAGAAAAGCAGTAGTGTTAGAGCCAAGACATGCTAGAGGAAGAATGAAAGTAGTTACCTCAAAATCTGGACTCTCACAAATGTGATCGCTGCTAAGTTGTCGCCCCACGAAGTTGCTAGACTCCTAAAAACGCATTTGTTAATAAAGATGACAATTTTATATCATATGCACAAGTTATTCCAAGTCAGCTTACCTCGACGGGGATAGCAGGTGTCGAGCTACTAGAAGCCCGAGACATCGAAGAGCTGCCCCGCCGCCGTGGGCAAGAACTAGAAGGTGTGTCTCGGGGAAGCTGTGGGCTCTCCCCCTAGGGAACTGGGTCATCCTGCAGGGAGGCAAGGGTCAAACCAAGATTTAAACAACAGAGTCAAGCAAAATAAATGCAGTATATCCAAGCATAGCAAAACACGAGCCTCGAGGTAAAACATGGCATTGCAAGTATTATTTACCAGGTGTAAACACCTCAATTTTGAGGTCATTTGCCAGCAGGCTTCTCCAAATGATACTCTGGTCGCAACCACCAAAACCCTAGCCCACACAAGTCCAGTCAGGCCCACACTAGCCCACCTCACCCAATTAAACTTGAAATCCAACAAATAAAACCCTAAATCCACTTAAAAATCCAGTAAAACCCTAATTAAGTAAAATCCATTTAAAATCCACAATTAATCCAATAAAAACCATAATTAATCAAATTCAAAACCCGAATCAAGTGAAAAGAAATTAAATCAATTTAAAATCCATTAAATAAGACAAAAACCATAATTCAAGCTTAATTCAAATTAAATCACTTAAAAATCCAAATAAATAAGTAAAAACCCTAATTAAAGTTAAAATCCATTGAAAATCCGAATTAATAAAAATCCAAAACCCTAATTAATCCAAAAACCCTAAATAAACACAAAAACCCTAAATAAACATAAAGATCCTAATTAATAAATCCATAAACCCTAATTGATCCAAAAATCCCTAAATAAACCCTAATTAAAACTCAAAACCCTAATTTCAAATCAATTAAATAAAACCCTAAATCCAAAATTAATAATCACATTTAGTTCACAAAATTCTAA
>JAMKQA010063195.1:0-10613 GCA_024699735.1 Posidonia australis
TTTAAGGGCTGATCGCATCCAAAGCAACATAGGGACACTCATTCCTGGGTCACCTCAAAATCGGAGTGTCTACAGTAAGTATCACCAGTCTTAAAATAAGTTTCCATCATTTTCCAACTTCTCATTGTTATAATATTCTTGTTGTTGATTACGAACACAGAGATGGAAGATCATGTTGTATAAATCGACATATCTCATTCAATTCTTTTCGGGAATTAGAATGGAAATTTCTTACTCTTGTGATTCAATTAGCTTGAAACAGAATTCATTTGTTAAACAATTTTATGGATCTGTGACTAGAACTGATTACACTACTTTGCGCTTGGGATTCATAATGGTTTGTGCTTTCTAATTATATATATTTTCATTGTTTCTTTCCGTTTATTCCCTCTCTTTTGCGATTAGCTAGTGGTTTTTGTTGCATAGACTCACTGTAGAGGGAACTTGAAGTTAAATTTCCACAAGTATATGGTACGGCCCTTGAAGCTGATTTCAAGAAGGTTATTGGAATAAGGTGATTTATGAATTTGCAGTTGCCAGCATTAAAATAAATTCAATCCTGCTGATATTTTCTTTCACTGTTATTTACTGGGAATTTAAATTTTCGATTCCGATCTTATTTTGCAGTTGGTTTCTTTGGAGTTTTGTCATCATCTTCTTGCTGGTGAATGTCAAGGGTAAGCAAAACCCTTAATGCTAAAACTCTTTAATGAATTTAACTTATTAGTTTTTTAAAATTTAAGCTCCATGTTTTTCATTACTGTAAAAGATTAAATTTATGATTTCACAGGTTACCTTGGGAATGTTTGCAATTATATAAATCTCCTTGTATATTAGTCTCCTGGAAATAATTAGAAGATAATATGTCAGTATCGTAAGTTTCTAGTGTCTTCTTATAGTTCGTGATTTGAGTTTGATTTTTCTTTCAAAGAAGAGGAGGGTCATGCTAGAACTATTAAGCTGTCAAATCCAACTTAAACTTATGAGCCAGCTTGAAGTGGCTTGTTATTGGATTTAAGAAAGCCAAAGCTGAATTTTTTTTGCACTTAGGTTTGCTTGTTAAGGCTCAGTAAGGTTCAGTTGGAAATTTAGTCCTACATTCTCTAAACAACGAAATGGAGAATCAAATTGGGCCATGAAAGAGAAGGTGGAGGCTTTCTTGTTGCATATGTTCTTTAAAAACTAATTGATGTTGTTATAAAAGATTAAAGTCCTTCATGGCTTATTAATAAGCATAAAATCATTTTTTTAAAGAAAAATTACATTATTAAAAATGTATATCAACTTAAACCTGACTCATTTACATCCTTAAATCTGTATCTATACACATGGCTTGTTAAAGCTTATGAATACTCATGTTTGGTTCCTGAGCTTGTAGGGGGCTCGATTCAAGTTTGGCTCGAACATCAACAAAAACGAGCCACAAGCTAAATTTCAAGCTTTCCCTGGATTTAAGCTAAAGACTCAGCATTTGATTTCTATACAAAGATCGAACTTTCTCTGAATTTATTAATCAGTCCGTGCATGGTGAATTGGTGAAAACTGCTGTTTCAAAATTTTGCTCTTTGAAATAAAGGTCTATCCAAATGAGTCCTGGCAGTATTGCTTAATATTGTTTCTCATTATAGAATTGATGAGATATTTTTTATTCTTGTATGATTAGTATTTAGACGGAGAACCCATATTTAGGATATCAAAAGGAATTCATTATCTCACATGCTCTTACTGTTTATGCAGGTGGAGAGACAAACTTTATCATATCGTTTCTTCCTTTAATTGTAAGTCTGACAAAAAAAAAAAATCTTCCTATCATTGCATGTTGATGAGTTGCAATATGCAACCATGCAAACACTTGGCCACTAAATTTTGCATGTTTCTGCGAGATGCTTTTCCAATCCTTCTTTATGCACATTCTAAACAAGTTTCTTTATGTAACTTCATGGGCTCAGATTTAATGCTTTGTTAAGTTGTAGCTTCTGGACGCTTATAGTATGCCGATGATGCCTGAAAGTTCCCTGTTGGTATCCTTGAAATACAATTCAGGAAAACCTTATTAAGTACGTCAGAGAAACAGGAGGACCTTGCCAACCTGTTTATTGATGAAAAGTAAATTACATCCTGAATCTGATTGAACTTGTCAATAAAATTAAAATCATGTTTGCTCGAACCAATTATCGATGAATGGTTGATTCCAGAAAGTAAATAATAAGAGCTAATCTACAGTTTGGGTGGTATAATGAACCATTTTAAACCTTCTTATCAAAGATAATATCATTACAAGGGATGGTCTTCTTGGCACAAAAAACAATAATTATCGATCTAACTTAGTTTTTTA
This sequence comes from Posidonia australis, assembly GCA_024699735.1. Lineage (NCBI taxonomy): Eukaryota > Viridiplantae > Streptophyta > Magnoliopsida > Alismatales > Posidoniaceae > Posidonia > Posidonia australis. The sequence continues at coordinate 2,336 of JAMKQA010063195.1, forward strand.
CTTCGTTTTGACATCATTTGTGATTCTTTTCCTATCCAACTGAACATGGTAATACCTCTTTCTAGGCATATGCTTAAACATTGGACAATTCCACGCCCTTCTTCCTTATTGCCTATGGCCTAGATTTTGGATACATGAACTTCCTGTTAATTTTTCAACTGCACTCTATTTTTGTTCTACTTAATGAATGAGCCATCTCCTTATCAAGTGTTCATTGTATTGCTGCTTTTGCACTTAGAGTATTGTTTTAGGTTCCAATTAATTAAAAAGATAACTATATATTGCCCACCATCAACAAAACAATGGGCCCGTTTATTTGCAATTTATTCACCTTGTTTTTTTCCATGGAGATGGTATTTCTTTATTGGTTTCTAAAGAAAAACCAAAAAACTCATGTAAGTGGATTTTTTAATTTTTTCCTCTGTCTGTGGACCTCACAACACAAAAACCAAAAAATTAAACCACCAATGTCACCAAACTGGCCCAATGTTTCTGGATGGTATTTAAACGTCGTACTTTCCTTAATATCCATCTGGCAGTAGTATTAAAGTCTAGTGCGAGTTACCAGCATGTTTTCTGGCATGCTTTTGTGGTGTATTTTTGTAGCCCTGAGTATTGATTAAGAAAGGCTTTGGACTGACACAGAGAGAGAGGAAGTTACTGTAGAGAAAGAGAGAGAGAGAAAGAGAGAGAACCTCCTCAGACTGGGAGAATCAAGGGTTCGCCGGACGTGGAGGAGCAGCCGAGGCAACGCCGACGTGAGGGAGCAAGGAAACATTCGCCGGCGAAGTTATGCAGTAGGTGTATGCATGGGTTCGTGGGGGTGTTGTTGCAGGCGTTGGGAGGCTGAAGATGATATTGGGTTAATTGCAATTCTTTGATTCAAGTTTGGCATATCCTCGGTGGTCCACTATATCGAATGTTTCTATGTTATGCTCTTCTTGACATGATATTGTAATTGCATCTTGATCCCTGATATGTTATGGGCTGATTATATCAAAGTATTTTGCTGAATAACTTTGAGATAGAGGTAAGTTCTGTTACATGTAGAAAAAAATGCAAATCAATCCAAGAATTGTAGCAATATTTCGTTCAATAAGAACTTCTTTCAAAAATGAAGTACTGTAGTAATATTTTTGGTCATAAGGAACAAATCAATATTGAGATTGTTTGTAAATATAGCAACAGGATCAAGAACAATGGTGAATGCTTAGTTCGGTTCTTTCATGTGTTATGTCCGTCATTGTTTAGTTGTAGCGTTGGAAGAACATAGATAAATATGTGTGAGAATTACACAAGGAAACTTGTACTTGTTAGACTTTTACTAAATTAAATGAAATTTTGTAGTTAGGTCCCTAGAGTTGGAAGGAATCAAGGTTTAGCCTATACAAGGTAAGATGAATATTGTAAATGTTTCCTGAGATGAAATAAGTGTGAAAGCATATAGTGAAAGAGAGAGCAAGATAAGGACTTAGCATAGGACTCTTCGCAGTGGTGGCCCTAAGAGGGGGTGTGTATTGACTTGATGAGGTTTAGTGTTGAGTCCTTTTAAGGATTTAGTGGCAACGATAACACTACAAGATTTAAATCCGACGTTTACTATTATGACAATTGATATATAAGATTCTCACTAATGAATTAAATGTAAATATAAATATGAAATAACGAGACTGAAGATAGATTATACACCAACTGAAAAGCCACACATGTCAACGATGAGTGGTTTAAAGGATTCACTACAAGATTAAAAGGAATAGAAAATGAAAACAAAGAATCTATTCATAAGATTGTCTAGTACTTGTAGTTAGTTGGGATTCCCTTTGCATATTGGACTTTTGTAAATTCAATTGTGGTATTGCCAAACCACAGGTACTCAGATTGTGGACTATTTTGCTCGGAGTTGCATGGTGTATAGTTTGACTCAATCAATATACATGAGATTCAGAAGAATAAATTTCTAATTTTTTGTTTTAAACTCTTAGTCTTGTACCAGAATATGATGAACACATTTAAGAAATGTAATGAATGACTTTTAATTGTTCTCTTTTATTTATTCTGTAATGTCCTTACATTCATAAAGTCTCTATTATTGCTTCCGCTAGCTCGTGCTTGTGTCTGGACATTACACTAATGCACACGCTTCCAGACTTGAACATGCGTACATACCATGCATCCATTCAAGCGATGCTTGTATACTGCATTCTGAATCCTGGCTCATTTGAATCTAATGCAGATCCTACTTGCGGTTGGCACCAAGTTGGAGCACGTAATCATTCAGTTGGCTCACGAAGTTGCAGAAAAACATGCCATCATTGAAGGTGATCTGGTTGTCAAGCCATCTGACGACCACTTCTGGTTTGGCCGGCCTCGTCTTGTCCTCCACTTGATTCATTTCATCCTCTTTCAGATTGCGTTTGAGTTCGCGTACTTCTTCTGGATATTGGTAAGAAACCTCCAGTATGGAACTTGCAACATTTCATTCAACAATCGCCTCTCTCGCCAGTGGAATCGTAAACTGAAAACATTATTTACAACATAACAGATCATTATCAACAAATAGTAGTCATACATGGTCTCAGAACATGCAGTAGTACTTTCTAGTCATACATGGATCAAACAGTCCTTTTTGGTCCAATTGTTTTACATTATTTACCATATAGTGTCTACTAATATCATACTGTTTGGCCTCTTCAAAAGACTACGTTCGGGTTCGATTCATGCATGATGGGTGAAGTCTTGTCATCATCAAACTCATAATCTGGTGAAAATCTCTGGTCTTTTTGCAGATATCTGAAATATATCATCACAACTACATTAAAAAAATTTTACACTTCAAGAAAGCAATATTTGATGAGCATGTACAAGAAGGTATTGTTGGATGGGCTAAGAAGGTAAAGCATAGAAAGGCAGTGAAACCAAATGTAGCAGGACAGAAGGAAGGGACAGAAGATGTTCTGATGCAGAAAATGGACGGGCAAACGGAAATTCGTGAGGGGAGCCCTCGCACGGCCACACGTAATGGATCAAGAATAGCTTGACTTCCACATGAGCAAGTAAAGGCCAGCTACTCTGCTGATCATGGTGATATTGTGAGATGGTTTGCATTGGTGTCTGGTTTGTTCATATCACATGTAAGCTCCATGTTTTCAAGATATCAAATGACATCATAGTCTATACAATTTTTCTCTGGTGATATTGTGTAAGTCATTAACATGATCCTCTCTTGATACAAAGTAACCCATGAAATCATCCAAGAAACAGAAATAGAACGTAGAGCTCTTGGCCTCTTGCTTTGAGGTTTCATGTACAACACAATTGTTTTTAGGGGGAATTTTTTTTTTCAATGTTTGGATGTTCTCCAATTTTTTAACAAAATTTTAATTATACTGTTTTTTTTTTTTTTTTACAAAACTATGGCTTTGACAGCCTTTTGACACATGGCCCTTCTGGTTGTTGGTGATTTTAAAAAAATTGAAAATGAACATGCAGTAGTCATGCAGAGTTCTATACAGTATACTCGTTGCTACCATTGACACGTTTCATGAAGACAAAACCGAATATATGTTTGGTGCATTGGTGAGAGATCTATTAATCAAATGAAAAACGATAAAGAGACAAACAAGAAGAGAGGATTGTTATAAAAGAATGGAATTATCTATATTCTTCTTGAAAAGATGGTCCGTTTGTCATATACAGGTCATACAAAAATAAAAAGATTTTCAATTATTTATAGCAACCAATCAAGTTTGATTTACTACTATTACACATCTGTCATGTTCTAAATATAGAGATATTGACCACTAAAAGAGAATGGTTACTACCAAGTTACTCTTTTCTTTTACACTCCCCTTAAAAGATGGTGGGACAACAGAAGTTTACTAGTATGTAGTAATTATGATGAGACTTGGTCTGTGATTTGGTAAAGAAATCTATCAATTGTTCTTTTGAAGAAACAAGAGGAAGTGAGATAAACCCCTATTCAACCTTTTCTTAGATAAAGTGACAATCTACCTTGACATGTTTTGTACATTCATGGAGCACAAGGTTGCTAGCCATCTTGATTGTACTTTCATTGTCACTAATTAGTGAGATGAGAAGGTAACACTAAAATCCATTAAAAGTAATTGTAGTTAGACGACTTCATCACAAGTAGACGACATTGCTTGATATGTAACTTCAGTCAATGACTTGGAGACAATTGGTTGCTTTTTTGATTTCCAAGAAAGAAGGAATTGGCCAAGAAAAATGCAATATCCAGTAGTTGATCAATGAGTATCTAGGCAACCCTCATAGGCAACATCCAGCAGGCATATATGTATTAATCTTGGAGAGATAATTAAAATAAACACAAGAACAAGTAGGAGAACCATTAGAATGGTTTTGAAAATGGCTCAAAAAGAAATAGCAAGATGAATTGATGTTTAGTCTCGCAAGTAATTGAGAACTCAAGACCACTGTGAGCTTCTATGTGGTTCGAGCCTATACCTTGAAAGTGTTTAATTGATGTTCTAGCTGAGCTTGAAAGTTTTAAATAAATTTTCAAAGTTTATTACGAGAAGATAAGAGTGTTTCTAAGAAGTGGTTTTCTAAATATTCCTAAAGAGCATGGATGACTTTAGACACTGTTTTTTTTAAGAATTTTGATAAGGATTTCTATGGTGTTCCTTTGCACAGTATTTGGTGGCATTTTCAGAGGTGGTTTTTAAGTATTTTCAAAAATGATTTCTAAAAGAGTTTCGAAAAGAAATGCAAAGACTTACAAATATTTAAAAGTATTGCCTTGAGTTGACAGTTTTCCTAAAGTGTTTTGAAAAGATTGGAAAAGATTTTCAAAAGAATTTAGAATAGACATGCATGGTTTTGAAAGGTTTTCTAGAGATTTTGTTGTTGAGGTCAAGAGACCGACGGGACGTATTGATAGGACCAAGGATGTGACGACATCCTTCAGGTGGTTCGGCACGTAGACTAGGTTGAGACTAAAGACTAAGAAGCTAAGGTATGTGTCTGTCGGACCCTGGAGGTATAAGACTCTTGGATCGTCGTTCACGAAGCCAAGGCTTAGGTCCATGGGTCGAGGGGCGGCTTGACCATGAAGCACTCCTATAATGTATGCCCATTTTTTTGATGATATGGACAATATTTGGACAAGTTAGCGTTGGAAGCGTTTGGTGTTGATGCCAGAGAATGCAAATCTCCACTCTCTACTAGTATCTTAAAGACATTGCTGAGTGGCTCTAATAGTGGTGGGTAATTTTGCCTCTTGGGTCTGTGGTAGCGTTATGGCGGAGGAACGGCGTTGTAGCTCTTTTGCTTCCATGGTTACCCCTGTTGGGCGTAGACTTGATAATTCGGAGGCTACTGCTGTTGTGTTGGTTAAGCTTGATACGGCCTATGGCGCTGTACTAATGGATCATGGCACTGGACTAGTTGATTTGGATGCTCTACTTGTGCCATGTTGCCTGTGACGCCTTCGTGTGTGTAGCCTGTGGTCTTCTTCTTGCCCTTTTCCTTATACTTTAGGAATTGTAAGTCCTTTCTATTGTGGAGGACCATTATAGTTTTGTCATATAGTTGAGAGTATGTTTGGAAGTTGTCCATTAGTAGGCTTGCTCTGAGTGCCCCTGTGGTGTTTTTGGATATGATCTCGACTGTTCTTCAGGGATGTAACACTCTGACTAGGCCACCATGTCTCTCCATCGACTTGCGAAGGTTACAAAGTTCTCCTCAGGTTTCATCTTTTCATCTAGGAGGTTAGCAATGGTGGACTTGTGTTGGATGCATTGGATGTATTGCTGTAAGAATTTTACCAACACGATTTTGAAATCACTGAGGTCGTATGTTGTAAGCACGTTGAACTACCTTAGTGCTTCTCCTTCTAGACTCTTAAAGAAAAAGGTATACTGTAAGCCCATTGTCATGTTGATAGGATAAGGCATCCATAGTGAAAGTGGCTAGATAGTTCCATTGATCGCTTGTCCCATTGTACTTTAACATTTTAGGCATCTTGAAACATGGTGGCAAGATGAAAGGTGGAAATTTGGAAGTGTCGAAGTCAATCGGTGCTTTTAATGACCCCAGCTTCTGCGAGTGCTTTTGATATCATTCGCTTGATCTTTGAACTCAAAGTAGTTGTCTGCCCCTAGCCTTGGTACCCTTAAGGTTGATGAAACTATTGTGGTTGAGGAATACCATACTGAGGAGGGAAGGAGGGTTGAGTCAGTGCATGATAGGGTAGAGTTGTCCCTAAGTATGAATTTGAATGATAGCTTAGTGAGAATTGTATGGCTTGCTGGAAGGAAGGGCAGACCGAAGGTGTAGGATATTGCATGGAGGACTGTGTTAATGGGCCTTGTGTTGAGAAATTAATAGTTAGGCTTAGTGGTACAATGTATATATTTCCCATAAATGGTGTAGCTATTGGGCCTTAGTAAGAGTTTAAGGGAGAAGGTCCATGTGCACTTGGAATTTGTGAGCTAGAAGAGTCACGATAGCCGTGGGCTTGATTGATTGCCCTATGAGGTAATGAATGTGCAGTGGTTGACAAAGGGGTACTCCATGATTGGACATAACTCATCCCTCCTCCACTTGGTTCAGCAGACTGGGCTCCATTGAAGAATGATTCGTGATGTCCCAAGGAGTTGCTTGCTTGGCCCATGGAGATCACGGTGTTCAATGCGTCGAAGTAGTTGGTGTGAGAGTAGTAGGCTTCTAACATCTTCAGTTGGCTTGGTTCTTGCTCCTTTGCCTTTCGAATTTCAAGTCTTTTGAATTTTAAAATTTAGCTCTTGATTGGATTTTGTCTTTTGAATTTCAGATTTTGGATTTCGGATTGTAAAATTTTGAATTTTAGATTTTGGGTTGTGCTTGGTGCGACAATCACATCAAAAGGATTGACGTGTGATCTCAACCACGCTCGCTGGGCGTTTGATAGCATCAACTGGCTTCCTTGATGGTTTATTACAAAGGACTAAAAATAAAATAAAAAAATTGCAGTCTACACGCAACACTACGCTGTATCCTACTACAAATGTCTAAGAATGTAAAAGAAATACATACTCGAACGCAAATAAACACAAAGAAGATGTTTACAACTTTGTTTAACAAAAAAACTAAAGACTCAGGACTATGTCAGTAATCCTGTAACCTATTATCGCATGCACAGACCAAACCACCCCGTAAATAAGTCAATCTGAGCATGTCCATCTGACGTCGCCTTGTTGGCTTTATTAGTCTTATCTTGATTTTGATGATAACAAAAGACTAATGTACTTTATGAGAATATTTCATAGTTCATATTTGCAAAGAAGATCATTGGAAGACTCAGAAGATTTAAGCATAAAAAGGACGATATTTGAAGAAGAAAAAGATCCATGTGCTACCAAGAAGAATTTAAGATGAAGGAAAAGGAGAAGAAAAATTAAATAATATTTGTAATTATTTTGATGTAATTTTCTATTTATGCGTGTACCTAGGAACTTGTATTAATCTCTCAAATATCCCTATAGAGTCATTGGAAAATTGCCTTAGCTCCAAAACTAACCAATTAATGAAAAACATTCATTATAGGACTAAATGCATTTTCGGCATACCAAATTTCCTTGGTATACCGAAATATATGCAGATTAGAAAAATCAGAAAAGAAACCCAGAACGACATACCAAAATTCTCCGGCATACCGAATCAGAGGTTTTCGGCATACCGAATTATTTTCGGTATACTGAAATGCTCGACCGTTGCACATTTTGGTCTACCGTTTTTATTGCGGCATACCAAACCAGTAACTATTGTTGAACGTTAGAGAGACGTTAGACACATCATTATACCCATGTTTTCTTATAAATAGGCCCCCATTCTTCACCTATGAAGCAGAAAATACTTCCTACACTAAGAATAGAGCTTCACGCATCACTATTTCCAAGCATTCACTCCTACTCTATTAGAAAAACTCCTAAGGCAAGAGAGCTCCATTTTCATCCATCCACTGAGCCAAATTGAGTTTGGGAGATTATAGAAAAAGAGTTATAAAATCCAAGTGTGAAGGTTCTTCTCCGGATTGATAGAAGGAAGCCGCGGTTTTTGCGGAGCTTGGCGAGGATTCGTCAAGGGAGTACGGTGGGATCATGGCCCGGAACAAGATCAGGTTAGTGAATTTCTCGAGGGGTTCTCGAGGAGTGGACTAGGCCAGGGAGGCTGAACCACTATAAATCTACTTGTGCATATTCATTGTCTCTCATCCTCTTTCTTTGTATGCTTTAGCATAATATCAATTTCCTAGTTA
>JAMKQA010063197.1:0-13444 GCA_024699735.1 Posidonia australis
TTCCCATTTGCATCCCATGCATTCATCCTTTTGTGGTTTTCCTCGTCTTTCCCTTAAAAGACTAGGTGGCGACTCCTTCCCTTTTCTTTTCTTTTTCTCCTATCCTATCCTTGCGCCTTCGCCATCCTGGCATGGCTGTGGTTTCCTCCCCACCCCTCCCTCCGGGTCGGGCACGGTCACACTAATATATCCAAGAGAACACACAAAGAAAACTAGAGGAAAAACAAATCAGGAACCATGCTAAAAAACCATTGTTTGTGCACTGAAACAGGCAGGTGCACTTGTTTGGTGCGCAAGAATGGTGGTCCAGTCTGGTGCGCCTGTTCTATGCTCCACTAGTGTGTGCTACTATTGTATGCTAGTGAAGTGAGACCCAGAAATTTAAAGCAGGTAGTGACTGGCTGGTGTATCAAATCTTACAAAATGTGCCCTAGATCATTTGGAAATTCATCCTAAATGATAAAATGCCAAATACACATAGGTTCACCTCATTTCTACCAAGTCACAAAGAGAGGGGGTGATAACCACTGATATTATGATATGGGTCTTGTGTTCAAGGGCAGGAAGCCTCACACAAGACCTCAAGCTCCTATTTTGATAAAACCCAAAGATCCCCAGTTATGCCACTCAGGCTCTGAATCATGAACTGGTGCAAAAAAGTTCCATAGACAAGAGCCTAGAAAAGCAACTAGTTCACTAGACCCAAGTAGCAAGCCTACTTTACCAGATGCAAAACTAATGCAAATAGAGTTATTACATGATTGAACTATGCAAGCATGATTAGAGTATATCCAAGAACAAACACCAGAAAAATCAAAGTCCAAGACAAACAAAAAAACATGCAAACCAAGATGCAAAACAAATTGTTTGCATCCTACAACCAGCCTTGTGCGCCAGATTGGTGCGCTAGGATGGTGCACCAGAATGGTGCACTCCAAATACTCTATTTCAAACAGCAACCCAAATCCAAAGCCTAGGGAGGATGCATGCGAACAACTATGCTTATGGCTATTTAGGGGGTTAACCTAGATGCTATGGGTTGCAACCAAACTAATCATACAAGATCAAAAAAACCCCTTTTTGCACGTTTATGGGTTCTCTAGGACTGTTACAGCCAGTAGTGGCTCTGGGGTTGCATGGGGACATCCTGAATGATTGAGAAAGTGTGGGAGGTCTACATGGCATGCAAGGGGTATGCCACAGCTTGTATTCAATTGCCGATGACCTCATAGGGACCATGATCCACCATCAAAAGACCAATCAGTACAAACAAACACACAAGTGGACAAGCAATGCAAACACTCTTACACATAGCATACATGAACCATCATCTAGAAAAATAAATAGCGTAAACGATCAAACTAAACTGCAGATAACCTAGCCACAGTCGAGTTCATAGCATCATATATTATTCAAAACAGCCTAGAGAAAGAAATGAACAAAGACATGTGGTAGGGAGGTACCTGAGGTGTTTCTCTCCTTTGGTGGCTCGAGGTGTCTCCTTCTTGCTGGTTTGGACATGGCTGAGGGTGCTCAGGGATGCAGTGGATGCTCTGGAGGTAGGTGCACTGGTTGCTAAGAGAGGTTAAAGTGTGGTGCGTAGAGAGCTTTTAAAGGAGGTGGAAAACGTTGAGTCATGGATACCAAGGGACGTGAAGGCCAAGTGACCCTCGTAGGCATGTAAGAGAATGTCAAATTAGGTGAGGGCCAAAGTGTCCATTCATACATGGGGGTTACATGTGGAGAGAACGAACAAGCAACAGCCAGCGCCCTGAGATAGGGCTATGCCCCAGCATGGTGCGCTAGTTTGGTGCACCTGAAAGGTGCGCTAGATATGGGCTTACATTTACCACTTGGTTGCTTGGATTATCAACTTGACTATGGGCTTACGTTTGTGGTTTGGCACTGTAGTCTTGGGTTGATTGAAATGTCAAATAGGATTTTGATGTGGTTAAGCCTGCCGTGTTCGAAGCAACATCCTTTTGGAGAGTTTGCCTACGAGCTGCCTCAATATCGGGGTGTCTACAGATGCCCCTCCCTGAGTGATGTTGAGGGAGGGAGGGAATCGAGACCGATGCTCAGGGTTGACAGGATACCCCTATTTTGAGGCTGTGGAGAGGTGATGTTTGCTATAGGTGTGACCATGTCGGTGAAACCCTACACGGCTCTCCTTTACTAGGTGCGTGGAAGCACACGAGGAGTACCAATACGGTCACGGCGAAGAAGGTGAATCTGGAGAAGAAGACTAGATGCGGAAACACTAAGGAAAGATGGGAAAGGATAAGGAAAGGAAAACCAAACACATAAGAAAACCAAGAAGCAAACAAGATGAAGAAAACATGTATGCTCCATGCCAAATGGATGAAATACACAAATCAATGCGGGCCAGAGAAAGGGTAAGGATTCTGGTTACGCATGGGGAAGGGGTTAGGCACCCCCATGCGCCCAAGGAACTCGGTTTTTCTAGGTTTCTTACTTACTAAATGGTTTATTGAGCGTGTGCATGCCTATTCTGAATGCATGTGCTAAAGATGACTGGAAAACATGCCAAATCAAAGAGAAGAAATGGAATAAAGGGAAAAAGTTAATCCAAGGGACAAATGTAGGCATTGAGAATGCTGCATTACTGTATGCTCGTGGGCGATGAAGAAAATCGTGAAAATTGAGAAAACTCTCGGAAAGCGCCACGCAAATCAGCGGAAACTCAAATAAATCCGAGAAAATCAAATTGAGAAAATAATCCTCATTCGGGACAATGTCGGCATTGTTAAGCCTTTTAATGTACGCCCTTGGACGATGGAAAGCCAAATCAAGTCAAAAAACATGCAAATTTGGAGAAATTCGGGAAACGATGAGAAAACCAAGCATGAAATGAGCTGGAAATATGTGCACAATGTAAGGAAGAAAATGCGGGAAAATTTGCATGAAAAAGTACAACAAAATATGCAAAATGCATGTGTGAGTGTAAAAATAAAAATCCCAGGGGCCTTTGTGCAAAAAACCCAAATCCTGAATGAAAACTGAAATTTTGAAGCTAAATCATCAAAAATACATAGAAAAACACATTTCATGTAATTTTGAAGAAATATGGAATCAAATGTGCAAATCTGTGCATTTTTAGTCAAATTGAAGGTTCTTAGGAGTCAAAATGCAATTCTACCATTAAAAATGCATTTAATGCAATTCTATGGAAATTCATGGTAAAATATGTAAGAAAAAGAGTCCATGTTGAAATAAGAAAGTTTCAGGAGCAATTCAGTAATTTTACCCTAGAAAACATGCATTCAGTGTGAAATCTGTAAAGTTTAGGGGCTTAAATGCAATTTAACCAAAGAAACATGCACTCAAAAGAGTTTTAGAAAAGTTCAAGGTTCTTTATGCATTGGATTAAAATGCATGAAAAGAAACTCTGGGCTTTTTATCAAACTTTTAAACCTAGAAAATGTTATTAGGAAAACACAGGGGGCACATTGCAATATTTTCAGTTAAAACTTTGTTCAAACGATTTAAGAAAAATGTGTAGGGTTCTAAAAGTAAGAGAAAGGACCTATTTGTAATAAAAAAGGACCTAAATGTAACAACACAAAAGCTTTAGAAATTTAATCAAAGAAAACTTTTTTTTTATTTTTATTAAAAAGAAAAGGATCGATGGCTACCGGCGACAGAACTCCGTCGTCGTCAACCACCGGAGAAGCTTCAAGAAGCCATCCCATGGCTTGATCGAAGATCAGACCCCATAGGTAGCAAGAAGAAAAGGAGGGGAAGAGATCCAACGGTTTGGGTCAAGGATTCAACGGTGGGAGTGGGCCTCCCACCTCCCTCGCCATCGGAGCACTCCGGTAACGGCGCTGGAGAAGAAAAGGGCTACTGGAGGGCTGCGGCGCGCGTCTCTGAGCTCCTAGAGGCTGCAGGACGTCGAGAGGAACATTTTCCTTCCTTCAGAGGCAAGAATGGGACACTTTCCCCATCCTCGAACCAAGCTCGCCGTCGACGCGATCCTTCTCTAGTGAGCTCGACTACGGTGGTTGTCCAAGGCACGTGGCTTGAATCTAAAGACTCTGGAGCACTAGGGGCATGCCGTGGAATGATCCTAGAGGCTCGGAGAGGCACGACATGGCTGGAGGCACACGTCCCTTCACTAGCTTCAGTTGTCTTCCCCAGCGACGGCGACTTGAAGCGACTCCGGCGATCTTCTAGTGGACGCTCAGGGAGACGGTGAAGTGGTGCTCCAGGGGTCGGAGAAGCAAGAGGGAGGTCTAGGGAGGAGATCCTAATGCTCTAGGGCCAAGGTCGAGCCTTGGACCAGCACCCCCACCTAAGCCACAGGAAAATGACTTCGGCGAGGCTTGGGGGCTGATTCTGACCAGAGGAGGCCTCTAGCCCTATTGGAATCAATCAAGGAAGACATGGGGAGACCTAAGAAGCTAAAATTGAAATTAAATGAGGCTGGTGGAGGGTGTACCTAGTCTGGCAATGTGCTTTGCCTTCGTAGCTCGCCAGAAGTGGCTGAAGACTTTGGTTTCTCAGCTCCGCAATTCTCCTCTCTCTTCCTGGAACTCTATCTATCTCCTCCTCCCCTTCTCTCTAGCTCTCTCCTTTCTCTTTTTCTTTCACAATTCACACTGTTGCTCCTTTTATAGGTGAAGCTTTGGCGACACATTGTAACCACCCAACAAACAAACCACGACAAGATCCTAACATCCAGCCTAACCCGTAACAAACTAGAGATCCTCCTAACAAACTATTGCCCGTAACCACCCTACTGTTCCCCACGCACCCTCCATTCTGGCTGCCCGCAAGCCGACAGTGATCGACGGTCGTCCGAGCTTGCGACGATGCATCCGACGACCTCGGTTCATGGAGGGCTTAAGCTTGGCTGCTGCTGGGCAACATGGTGAGATAGGCTGGACGAGATGAGAACGGAGGGAAATGATGGGTTGCGGCTGGATCGTTGCTTCACCTTTCTCTGGTCTTCCACACATTATGTAGACTGCATGTGTTGATGAGGATGTGGGGTGAGGAAACGATCCTTCATGTACATATGTGGAAATGGAGGTAGTTGATGGTTTATGAATTGATGTGGAGGAGTGGCTGGTTGTGGCTGTTGGGTTGGAAGAAGAAGGAGAATGGGTTAAGGTGTTGTGGGCCTTCATGGGCCTAAGTGGGCTTGCTTGGGATTTGGTGGGCTTCATGGGCTTTGGTGGATTTTAATGGGCTTTGCGCATGTCCAGTGCGGCTGCATGGTGCGCCTAAGAGGTGTGCCTGTGTGGTGCACCAGATAGGTGCTCCTGGCTGGTGCGTTAGATAGGTGCGCCTGTCTGGTGCACCAGACAGGTGCGCCTGTATGGCCCTGGATCACGGCTCAGACCATTTGCTATTGGGTTTGGCGTTCTTTGGCTTTGGGACTAAACCAGGGTTTGAGCTCATTTGTGATTAAAAGCCTAGCTACAACAATTCTAGCCTACAGACCTGCAAAATTGGGGTGTCTACAGATGCCCCTCCCTGAGCGAGGTCGGAGGACGAGTGGGACAGAGACTGATGCTCAGGGTTGACAAAGACACCCTGCCTGAAGCCGTAAAAAAAGAGTTATCTACCGGCAACCAGCCACTAGTTGGTGGATGCACCAGAGGTCCTTTCGCCATAGTTGAAGACAATCATTAAAGAAACCAAAACTAATGACAAATACTGTAGACACCTCAATTTTGCAATTTTGCAGGATTGCAAGATAAAGTGTGGTAGATGGCCTTTTAACCACAAATAAATCCATTAAGCCCACTTAAGCAAATGAAGGCCCATTTAAGCCCATGAAGGCCCATAAAGCCCATATAGGCCCACATAGGTCCACCTAGGCCCTCTTAGGCCCATTAATCTCATCAAGGCCCACCAAAGCCCATGAAGGCCCATTTAATTCCCACCAGACCTTCTGATGTGCTCTACTGTGTCGACCGTTTTGAACCGGTCAATTTTATTCTGATTCTTGAGCATGCCAGCCATTTGGCTACTTTAGGCAACCCCTTTTCGATGGCCAAGAATGTATGTCAGAGATGGGGATATGAGAAGGGAACACCTCTTAGGCCAAATGGCCAAGGAATCACAGAACCAATTGCTACAGAGAGAAGACGCAAGTTTGAAGGACTAGGATACAAGCAGAAGCCACAAGACGAATACACAAAGTGTCGTAAGTTCCAAAAGCTCGTTATTCCGCAAGATTTAAATAATTTTGTCAGTGCGGGATTGCTGGATCTCAATCAAAGTTTGATGCTTACAGAGCCTGGGCCAGACAAACTGGTTGGTGGGCCCGAGTGGGTATGCATAGAGGATTACTATTCGGAGGAGGAAGTTATGGACTTTGGAATGGGTTCAACATCATCCATGTCCCCGAGGATAGCTGTGCTAGCGTTGCCGCCTCCAGAATCAGCGGATGGTTTGTTTGATAATTCAGTTGTAGTTTGGGATGCTGCAAGGGCAAAATCAGCAGTAGCAGCTTTAGAGCGACAGTCAGTTTTGAAGGGGTTGCAGCCAAGGTAGTCGAAATCAGTGCCTAAGGTGTTGAGAACTACCAGCGCATATTATGTCAATTTTGCTTCCGATGAAGAGGATGGAGATGCCGTGGTGGCTCAGGTGGATAACATGCTCAGTGATCTGCAAGTTCTATTTCGAGAGCAGTTATCAGTTCTATTTCGAAAGGCAGTAATGATCGAGGACATAGAGGAGCAGATAGTTGCCCAAGGTTAGTCTGCCATCATGACCCTGGAGGAGAATGGATCTTTAAACGCTAGACTAGAAACGTTTACCTCCTATTAGCCGGGAGGTGGGTCTAGGTGGTACTATCAAACCTGGCCCCACATGAGTAGTGGGGCCAAAAAAAAAACGATACTTGGGCGGCAGCACTCACATCAGTCAGACAAAGGACAGCTGCCCACCTGTTGCACATGCTGTACAGAGACAACATGATAATAAAAGCATTTGTATGCTAGAAGTAAAACAGTCATACACGGGTTCGAAAATAGCAGAACCTGAAATCATTAAGGGTGCATATAAGAAAACTAGGGTCACAGTGACCATTCTAAAGCAATATCAATGGCGGAATGCTGAGAAAGTGTGCACCTTTGAAGACACAGACCCATTGTGCCAGCAAGAAGTCCTTCCTGAGCTCATTGCATATGGAGAAGAGGAAGATGCAGAGGTGGAAGAGGAGAGTCATGATGTGCCGGAATTCCAGCCTTACGATGATGACCCCGAAAGCCCAAACCTACATGTAGAAGAAGAAACTGAGACTGTGAATATTGGCACCAACGATGATGTCAAAGAAGTGCGGATAAGCGCTAGACTCCCAGCACAGGCCAGAGTAGAACTTGTTGAGCTTCTCCGGGAATATGCGGATATCTTTGCTTGGAGTTACAATGACATGGTTGGGCTAGACGTTGAGGTAGTGGTACATACACTACCGGTTAAGCCTGATGTCAAGCCTGTCAAGCAAAAACTGCGCAGATGGCGACCACAATGGCTCTTGAAATTGAAGGAGGAAATAATGAAGCAGCACAAAGTTAACTTCCTAAAGGTCGTCCTTTACCTAGAATGGTTAGCGAATGTGGTTCCGGTACCCAAGAAAGATGGTCGGGTCCGAATGTGTATTGATTACAGAGACCTAAACAAAGCCAGTCCAAAGGATGATTTTCCACTCCCACACATTGATGTATTGGTAGACAACACTGCAGGACACAAAATGTTATCATTCATGGATGGATTTTTCGGCTATCAAATCCGAATGGTAGAAGATGATATGGAGAAAACGTCCTTTATTACCCCATGGGGAGTGTTCTACTACAGAGTTATGCCTTTTGGGCTCAAGAATGTTGGGGCCACATATCAGAGAGTAATGACAACTTTATTCTACGATCTCATGCACCAAGACAACGAGGTTTACGTGGATGATATGATTGCTAAGTCGAAGGAACCTGAAGAACACATTGCTTGTTTGAGGAAGCTCTTTAACTGCTTGAGAAAGTTTAAGCTGCGATTGAACCCCAACAAGTGTGTATGTGGTGTGTCATCAGGCAAATTGCTAGGGTACATCATTAGCCAATGGGGAATCGAGGTAGATCCGAGTAAGGCTAAAGCCATCATTGAGATGCCTCCCCCCACGATAGAGAAAGAAGTTCGAGGGTTGCTGGGGCGGTTACAATATATCAGCCGATTCATCGCTCAATTGACACGAATTTGCGAGCTAATTTTCATGCTCCTGAGGAAGAACACACAGATCTGCTGGAGTGAGGAGTGACAAGAAGCATTTGACAAAATCAAGAAACTCTTGGCAAGGCCACTAGTCTTAGTTCCTCCGACACCAGGGCGTCCTTTGTTGCTCTACTTGTCAATGACACAGCATTCAATGGGCGCGATCCTGGGTCAGCATGATGAAACAGGTCGCAAGGGGAGGGCCATTTATTGTCTAAGCAAAAAGTTCAATGATTGCTAAGTTAAATACACCGCAATCGAGAAAGTTTGCTTGTCCCTCGTCTGGGCCACATAGTGCTTAAGGCACTATATGATAGCATATCCAGTTCTATTACTGTGCCGACATGATCCAATGAAGTACTTGTTTCAGAAGCCAGCACTAGTGGGTAGATGTGTCAAGTGGCAAGTGCTTTTATCACAGTTTGACATTACTTTTGTCACTTAGAAGTCGATGAAGGGACAGGCTATGGTAGATCACTTAGCAGACTTACCCTTGCCAGAGTACCAACCCTTGCAGACTCAGTTTCCCGATGAGGACATATTGTTTGCCATGGAAGAAGAGGAGCTGGCAGTCCCTCGAGATAACGGACAGTGGCAGCTCTACTTTGATGGCGCAGTTAACAGGAGAGGCATGGGTATCGATTCAGTGCTGGAAACTCCGCATGGATAAATGATCCCGCTTGCTCAAAAGTAAACGTTTGTGTGCACCAATAATGTGGCAAGGTACGAGGCATGTATTCTTGGCTTGCAGGCATCATTAATGCATGGTGCACCGAAATTACATGTACATGGTGATGCCATGTTGGTTATTTCTCAAGTAAATGGCAACTAGAGAACCAAAGATCTGAAATTTGTTCCATACCACAATCATCTCTTGAAGCTGATGACCAAGTTTGAGGAGATACGCTTTTCCTTTATGAACAGGGGCAAGAATGCTTACGCAGATGCACTGGCCACTCTTGCATCCTAGCTGTCCATACCAGAGGATGACACAGTAACGGTGTCAGTAGCCTGCATGGACCAACTGGCACACTGCATGAGCATAGAAGAAGTGGATTCCACAGCAGAGCTCCCTTGGTATCATGACATCAAAGCTTACCTAGAAAGTGGGAATCACAATCCATACGCATTGGCGGCAGATAGAAAGACCATGGTCCGAATTTCCTCGAAATATGTGCTCGTAGTGGGCCACTTATATAGGAGGTCTTACAATCAGATGCTTCTGCACTGTCCTGATAAAAAGGAGGCCGATACAGTTATGTTGCAAGTGCATGCTGGGACATGCGGGTCTCACATGAATGGGGTATTATTGGCCAAGAAAATAATGTTACAGGGTTATTTCTGGTTAACCATGGAGACAGATTGTTGCCAGTTTGTGCGAAGATGTCATAATTGTCAAGTCCATGGCAATTTTATTCATGCGCCACCACAGCAGCTTCACAGTATGTCGTCACCCTGGCCTTTCTCTACATGGGGAATAGACGTCATCGGAGCTATCCACCCAGCAGTTTCTAATGGACATTAGTACATCTTAATGGCAATTGATTATTTTACAAAATGGGTGGAGGCAGCTTCTTACAAGATAGTGACGGCCTCTGTGACAGAGAAGTTCATCAAGAACAACATCATCACCCGATACGGGGTCCCGTATTCCATCGTTTCCGATAATAGGATAAATTTCATAGCCAAAAAGGTTGAGGATTTTTTGCAGGAGTTCCATATCAGGCATCACAAATCCTCTTTGTACCGTCCGCAGATGAACAGTGCAGTAGAATCCGCCAATAAGAATTTAACTAAGATTCTTAAAAAGATGGCGGAGATGCATACGGATTGGCATGACAAGCTCCCATATGCTCTGTGGACTTATAGAACATCAATCAGGACCTCAACAGGAGCAACTCCATATTCTCTAGTGTATGGTATGGAGGTAGTCCTACCAATAGAAGTGGAGATACCATCGCTCAGAGTCCTGAAAGGAGCATAGCTAGAGGAGGCAGAGTGGATTGAGGACCGCCTCGTTCAATTGAACCTGATAAACGAGCATCGACAGCAAGCTATGCATCACGCACAACGCTATCAGAAGCGCATGGTCAAAGCCTATTAGAAGAAGGTCCGACCAAGAAGCTTTTTGCCAGGGGACCTGGTCTTGAGAGCAATACATCTCCCTGATAGACGTGGCAAGTTCAGGCCCAACTGGCGTGGACCATTCGTGGTCAGACAAGTCTACTCTGGAGGGGCTGTCATCCTTGAGGACATGGACCGCATCGAACAGTCAGAGCCAGTTAATTCATGCTACTTGAAAAAGTACTATCAGTGATCATAAACATTGTGTCCTTACTCTATGAAACTAACGATTTCCTTCATGCATACATGAGGTCATGATCTTCTTACATTCATGTAGCTCCGCATCACAACACATACTAACCCTCATTTAGTGTATGCATATATAGGGTGACATTTGTTTTCATCATCACATGCATGGATGTTAGTCCAATGATGATTGGCGGAATAAGCTTGCCAATGTGGGGAATGTGTAGCATCTCCTTAGGTTGATACTATTCAGGAACCTAGGAGTGAGGGAGCCACCTTTCATTGTGAATAGGGAGAAGCATCCAAGCTCCTCATGGACCCTGCACCTCCTAGAGGGAGATAAAATGTTAGGGGTGAGAGTGAGAGTGCAAGAAATAAAACAAAAAATATATCTGAAAAAGGGCATAAAAGAATAAGAAGACAGAAGTCGCAGATAGATGTCGGCCCTAAAGAGAGAGGCATGGTGGGTAGCTCTGTCCCTCCAATTTATCTTGGAGAGGAGTCGGAGTGAATACTTGGAAGACATGTTACAAAAGGGCCTAGTCAACCCTTTAAACTGCACCATCTCCCCACCATAGACCAGGTACCTATTACCTCCAAGCCAGGGATAGGGTGAACTCACATGCCTATGAGGGGAAAAGAATAAAGAATGAATAAAATAAAAAAGCAGGGATATGGTCCCATGGGGTTTGGAACGGAGCCCAAGACACATTGACCCATTTCCAAAGAGCCATCCAAAACTAGGGGCTTGGATAGAGTCTAGCGAGGTCTGGAGTTGTTGTTCCCATGTAGTTGGCAATAAGCATCCCAATGCTGATGGCACTAATAAGATCCCACAAATCATTTAGCATACATGCATGCAGCTATTCGCAGAGTATCGCTTGGTTCTCTTGGCTTGGATGTGACAACGACTTTCAGTTCAAGAGAATCAAGAGGACATCGCCTAAACCAATGGCATGCAAGCTGCTCTTGTCGGTTTGGACCATTTATGTCAGGCCAGGGGCATGTTAACTGTCCTTTGGTTAGACACACTGAGCCAGTACTAGACTAGGGGCATGTAAGCTGCTCTGTTTGGTCAAGAGTCGTCCATGTCAGGCCAGGGGCATGTCAGCTGTCCTATGGTTAGATGCTTTGAGCTAACACTCAACCAGGGACATGTCAACTACTTTGTTGGTCGAGGACCCCAGTAATCTACTGGGGGGTTCAATCATCAGATAATCCTGAACTTCCAAGTTTGATGGCCACATCTCATTACTTGGGTGCCTGGTCAGAACCAGTTGAAACCAGGGTTTTCCCTCAAAGTTGTGCACGAGATTTAGTCTGTCCAACAAGTCTCTGCCCAGTCAGCTATAGTTTACAACTTTAGGCCAGTCTCTCTGGCTCTTACAATACCATTGCTTTGTATCATATATCTGTCTGCTTTTATTTTGCTAAGTACTATTGAATGAAGCAAAGTTGAAATCCGTTTCTAAAATAGTGTTTTGAGCATGTTCTGCAAGAGATCGTTTACCTCCTTTCTAAGGAGTCTCGGGCCAAGAAAAGCTGAAGTGCCTTACAGATCATGGGTTTCCCTACGATGGTGGTGCCCACACACTACTCAAAAGTGTTCCAAGCATGGATCAGGCAGTTGACTGAAAGTGATCGCGACAAGCAGCAGATCTAGGGAATCTCTTCAAAGCTTCTGGATATCGCGAAGGTGGAGGTTTCCCAATACTTTCTGTGCAGTAGCCCGATTCTGAAACCATCTCATCATGTTTTCCATTTTGGGAGAATCGAACTGACTCCAACCTTGGAAGAGGTCCACAGAATATGTTGTCTACAGAAGTTCCTGGGACCCACCGTCGTTATGCAGCATGACGGGTATTCTTCAGTTTTGAGTGAGCTAATTGGCCTATCAACCAGTGATTGTGGTCGTCAGCTCATCTGTTTAAACGGACATTTTCCTAAGTTGCAGCTAGCCTACTTTGACAATGTGGCTGGAATGCGCGCCTCCTCAGGTGACGAGCTTTGGTTGAAGGGGTTTGTTGTCCGCTTCCTTGGAGAATTGATTTTCAGCCATGGTCGAGCGGTTGTGAATATTGAAGTCGCTGAGATTGCTTTGGCCATTGTAGACACCCCAATTTTGAGGTAACCCGGGGATGAGTATCCTCATGTTGCTTTGGATGTGATCAGCCCTTGAACCGAGCCCCAAACCCATTAGCAAGCCAGAGTCCAGAATTTTGTGAGTTGGGTGGGCGCACCAAGTTGGCGCACCAAGGTGGTGCACCAAGCTGGCGCACCAAGCTGGCTCACCAAGCAGGCGCCCAGCTCTGGCTGCTGACCTTCCATCTTTCGGGTTGTTACCCTAGCAAACGAATGTGCCAACGAATATTCGAGGCTTTTTGTTTGCAAGACCCTTTGTTTCTCTTGAGTAACCTATCCTTAGATCCCTATAAAAGGACCTCCAAAGCAGCCATTCCAAGGACAACAC
The DNA here is from genome assembly GCA_024699735.1 of Posidonia australis. NCBI lineage: Eukaryota > Viridiplantae > Streptophyta > Magnoliopsida > Alismatales > Posidoniaceae > Posidonia > Posidonia australis. Next base: position 13,016 of record JAMKQA010063197.1, read on the forward strand.
TTTGGGAGAAAAACTCTAGTGCTGTTTAAAACTCATATTTCAAGAAGGAGACAACATAAGAGGTAGGCATTCTACCCCTCTTTCCCTTTGAATGCAAATTTTAAAATGTGATAGAACATGTTTAAAACTCATGATATATGTTGTTTTTTTGTTCTATGATTCGTGAAGTTTGTTTCAAACATGTTTGTTTGCTTCTCATGCTATATAATATTCATGTTATCTTTGTCTTTATCTAGCATAAGCTTGCATGTTGTCATCTCTTATCATGTTTTCTTTGGATAATATGTGGTCATGCATTTATATGCTCTCATATGCCTTCACATGCCATGATTAGCACATATCCATGTTCTTTTGGCACTTGGCATGTAATCATCCATACATGAACCCATCAACATGTTTTATTCTAAATGCATGATTTATATGATGTTT
>JAMKQA010063198.1:0-10031 GCA_024699735.1 Posidonia australis
CCCCCCCCCCCCCCCCCCCCCCCCCCCCCCCCCCCCCCCCCCCCCCCCCCCCCCCCCCCCCTCGCCTCAAGTGCGTGCGGTAGCGGCAGTGGCGTCGACGGCGACGCGGGATACGGAGGCTTCTCCTGAGAAGGAGGCACCGAGGAGGAGAAGACGAGAGGTGAAGGGAGTAGAAGAGAAGGAGAGGAGGAGAGGAGGGAAGGCCCGCTACGGCCTTTCCCGTAGGTCGGCGGTGGTAGTGAACCCACCACCGAAGGGGTCCGATGGCGTGCGGGGAGCCTGGCTCTACCGTGGCATCACCTAGAAACCTAAAAGATCTAAGGGGGCATGCTCTAGATTGAAGAGGGAGGGAAGAAAAGTACTTGAATGGTTGTCCTCCCTGACGACGCACGATAGTGGGCTCCTCTGGTTGGTTGCTCCGGTGACTGAGGATGGAGGCTTCTGGGGGGTGAAAATGGTTTTGGGGAGAAGGCTTGGATGTGGTGGATTATTAGGGATCTCTGGATGCACTCTAGGCTCGCTCAGAGGGGGACTCGAAGGTTTGAAAATTTTTTTTCTGTTTGTCGACGGCCAACCCTTTATACTCTAGTGAATGAATGCTGTTGGATCGGGAGTGAGCTGAAGGAGGTTGGCCAAAGTTCATGGAGGGTGAGATCTGCTTCGGATTCCTCTGGATTGCTCGTCGGAGTTCTCGTAGGAAAAATAGGGTCGCCGGAATTATTTTTGACATTTCTAAAGTTTGAAATTGAATTCTTAAACGAAATAGTGTTGGCCTTAATGGCCTTAGGGTTTCGGATTTTTATTTTTATTTTTGTTTTGGTTTTTATTTTGGAATTTTGTAGGACTTTTTAGGGCTTTAATTTTTAGATTTTAATTGGGCTTTATGGGTTTAATTTAATTTTTTAATTTTGTGATTTAAGGGTTAATTAGGGTTTTAATTAGCTTAGGTTTTTTTGTTTTATGATCTTTTAGAAATTTTTTAGGGTTTTGATTTTAAGTTTAAAATTAGGTTTTGAATCTTAATTTAGGTTTTTTATTTATGATTTTAATTAAATTTGTTATTAAGGTTTAATTAGTTGTTTTTAATTATTTATTTTAGGTTTTCTTATTTTATTTTATTTTGGCATTTTTAATTTTAAGGGTTTTAATTTAAGGTTTTGTGAATTAAATATGATTTTCAATTTTGGGATTTAGAGTTTGATTAATTGACTTGAAATTAGGGTTTCAAATTTTAATTAAGGTTTATTTAGGGATATTTGGATTTTAAATTAGGGTTAGTGGGTTTATTTAGTTTTTTTTTGGGTTTATAGCTTAATTAGGGTTTTGAATTTTATTTAATTGGGATTTCTAATGTATTTTGTCTTTAATTAGGGTTTTCACTTACTTACTTGGATTTTTAAATGATTTAATTTGATTAAAGCTTGAATTAGGGCTTTTGTCTTATTTATTGGATTTTAATTGGATTTAAGTGGGTTTAATTGATTTTACTTAATTGGGTTTGGTTATTTAATTAATTAGGGTTTTTATTGGATTTAAAGTGGATTTAAGTGGATTTTATTTGAATTAGGGTTTTCATTTGTTTAACTAGGATTTTTATTGGATTTAATTGGATTTTACTTGATTTAGGGTTTTATTTGATTAATTAGGGTTTTTATTGGATTAATTGTCGATTTTAAATGGATTTTACTTAATTAGGGTTTTATTGGATTAGTTGTAGATTTTAAATGGATTTTACTTGATTAGGGTTTTATTTGATTTTAAGTGGGGTTTAAATGTATTTAAGTGGGTTGTAAAATGGATTTTAAGTGGATTTAATTTCATTTGTTTGTTTTCAAGTTTAATTGGGTGAGAGTGGGTTAGCGTGGGCCTAATTGGGCTAGGGTTTTTGGTGGTCACAACTAGAGCATCATCCGGAGGAGCTTGCTGCCAGGTGATCTCAAAATTGGGGTGTCTACAGATACCCCTCCCTAAGCAAGGTTGAGGGAATCGAGACCAATGCTCAGGGTTGACAAGACACCCCACTTGAGTCTGCGGGAGAGTGGTATTTGCTGTGGGGCCGTGAGCCACTTATTCGGCAGATGCATCAAAAAGTCATGACTCGTGGCCCATGCATGATGCTAATGCAAAGGATGATCCTAATATTGGGTGATGCATGAGGGTGATGCTGAAAACAAGTGTGTAGCTCAGCTCTCGAAGAGGAGCGTGAGGGATTTCCCAAGTCGTGCTGAGATGTGCCTGGGCAAGTCTGTCAGACTTATTGATTAGGGAAAACCTGGCGAATGGCGGACCTTTCGGCCCGGGAGGATGCATGGCAAGATGCCAGACTTGCCGACCGAGGGATAGACTAATGACGGGTGTCAACCGGATAGTCTGGGGCTATCAGCCCGCTCTTGACAATATGACGGTTGTCAACCGGATAGTTTGGGATATCAACCCAAGAGAAGGGGCATTAGATAATACTATCAAACTTGCAAGCTAAATGACAAGGCATGGTAAGTTGACGGAACTACCGATCGAATAACTTGGGTTATCAACCCAATAATGAGCTGACAGACTCATTGCCGGATAGTTAGGGCTATCAGCCCTCTGATGAGTTGACGGACTCATTACCATATAGTTAGGGCTATCTGCCCAATGATAGGGGAGTCATGATTCGTCCATCTGAGGCGAACCTAGGATGAGATCATCTAAACCTCGCCTGGTCTAGGAAAGGATAGAAATGACACTTCTCTGCTTTGAACAAGTCCCAGCAGGATAGATGAGATTCTGCCTCACTTGGCACTAAAACCTAGGATGGCTTCATTTGTCCAGGTCAGGGCAACAAAACGATGTCCCTGACTATTAACTGGGTGGACCCCAGTGCGAAGTTGATAAGTAGAAAGGGTAACAGTTTGAGACAATGGGGCACGCGTTACAGCAATGGCAATTCCTGATCAATCGCACTCATTCAATCAAGCTGGCAAATGTGTCCCAATGAATTTATTATTGCAGTCAAATGATGTGATTACACTTATTTTCCAGTCTGTAATGAACAAGCAGCTTAAAACAAGTGTCAAAGGTCTGGGTCATCCCTAGGCCTCTTGGAGCCTCTTACTTTTGGAAACAATGTAGGACTTGGAACAACTCCGTAGATCGACCAGGTTTCCTCTACTTCGGCTTCGTAATCCGCTGAACAACCCTTGCCTTCTGTGACTGTAAGGCAGCCCGATCGGATAGAGCCAGTAAGCAGGCGTGACAATTCCTTTGTTGCTACGTAAGAGCTGAGGGGATACTCCTAGAACCGAGCTGGCATCGGCCCTTGAGCAAAGGAATCTTATTGGTAGCCGAACTGCCGCATTACCCTAATTGGGTGATATTCGACACTGCTGGTCAACCCTGGCAAGATGATAAGCTTCATTTAGGCATCATTGAAGAATGCTTCGAAGTTGTGAGTCGTAGAAGGAATGATGCGGCAGGTCACCTTGTCATCTATTAATCCTTCCAATCGTTCATATTCTCCACGGACTGATGTGAGAGTACGAGCATCGCAATAAGACTTGAAGGCTGACTGCTGAGGGTGCAAGACTTCTACCTTCAGATGAGCTGCCAACCACACTTGTAAAAAGGCTCTAGAACCGTAGAAATGTCAGCACCGCCACACTGATCGATCAAGAGCTCGATAAGTCTCAGTCAGGATAATAAGGGTCAAGTCTATCTAGCGGGTTACCACCGCCAAAGCTATTTCTGCAACCTCGATGCTCACTACAGTTCGGCCATGGCTAAACACTAGTTCACCCAAAAAGCGAATGACAAAACCCCTCAACCATAGCACATTGCCTAAGGAAGCACGCCTCTCGACCACCTTGTCAAAGTAATGAGCTGCAGTATAGGAGATTGCCCATCAGTACAGATCAGTTGACGACTGCACTCGTCGGTCGACAGACCAGTTAGCTCACTTAGCACAGAAGAATATCCATCTCGATGCATAAACACCGTGGCCCCAGGAGCTTTGGCATGGAGCACACCCGACGGACCTTTTCCAAAGTGGGGGTCAGCTCAATCTTTCCGAAGCGGAATGTATGAGTTGCAGGCTTCCAGAACTGGGCTGCTGTGCACAAGAAGTAACGGGAGACCTCCACATTTGCAATGTCTAAGAATTTCGTGGAGATTCCCTACGTTTGGAGCTTGTCGCGATCATCACTTGTCAACCTCCCAATCCATGCCTGGAGGACTTTTAAGCATCTCCCTAGCACGACCATCATAGGGAAACCCATAACTGATGAGAAAGTTGAGGCTATTCTTGATTCAAGTCTGCAGAACAATATTAAAAAACATTCAGATTGAAAAGATCATTTTGTTCCAGGCTCAAAATACTTCATACAGTCCAGTGTAAATGGAAAAATAAAAATTGTTGCTGAATGCCGAGCCATATATCAATAGCTACACTGAAACTATGCAAAGGAGAGCGATAGATACAACTAACATGTTCACTGTCCGAGCGCACGAGATTATCCGCCTAATGACGGGTTGACAGAATCGTCACCGGATAGTTAAGGTTATCAGCCCTGTGATGAGTTAACAGACTCATCGCTGGATAGTTGGGGTTATCAAACCAATGGGGAAGGAGTCGATCGTTGGATACAAAAAGCCAACAGTTAGAACCTCCTCCGAATCAGGGGAGTCTCATGAAAGGATGGATGGAAGGTCCTAGGATGCAAGGAACCAACAACTCGGATCTCCTACGGATCAAGGGAGTCTCGAGAAAGGATGGAACCAACGACTCGGAATTGAAGGAGACATGAGGAAAGGATAGATGGTTGGTCCTAGGATACATGGAACCAACGACTCGGATCTCCTCCGGACTTAAAGGAGACACAAGGAAAGGATAGATGGTTGGTCCTAGGATACAAAGAACCAACGACTCGGATCTCCTCAGGACTTAAAGGAAACACGAGGAAAGGATAGATGGTTGGTCCTAGGATATAAGGAACCAATGACTCGGATCTCCTCTAAACTTAAAGGAGACACAAAGAAAGGGATAAATGATTGGTCCTAGGATACAACGAACCAACAACTCGGATCTCCTCTAGACTTAAAGGAGATATGAGGAAACAGATAAATGATTGGTCCTGGGATACAACGAACCAACGACTCAGATCTCCTTCAGACTTAAAGGAGACCAAGGAAAGGATAAATGGTTGGTCCTAGGATACAAGGAACTAACGACTCGAATCTCCTCCGAAATTAAAGGAGACGCGAGGAAAGGGATAAATGGTTGGTCCTAGGATACAAGGAACCAACGACTTGGATCTCCTCCAAATTTAAAGGAGACATGAGGAAAGGGATAAATGGTTGGTCCTAGGATACAAGGAGCCAACGACTCAGATCTCCTCTGGACTTAAAGGAGACACGAGGAAAGGATAGATGGTTGGTCCTAGGATACAAGGAACCAACGACTCGGATCTCCACCGGACTTAAAGGAGACGCAAGGAAAGGGATAAATGGTTTGTCCTAGGATACAATGAACCAACGACTCGGATCTCCTCCAGACTTAAAGGAGACACGAGGAAAGGATAGATGGTTTGTCCTAGGATACAATGAACCAACAACTCGGATCTCCTCCAGACTTAGCTAGAGCTCGAGGTCTTTTCCTTTCATTGACACCCGGTGCGACCTAGTTTTCGATCACATCTCTCGAGTTATCTGTAACTTTTGACGATTGCTCATCCTAGGATTCATCCTCTTGTTCCTAGCCGTAGTTCGATCCGTACCCGCTCGCGATCCGCCATGGCCTAGCAAACCAGCGAACCTCATTCCTCTTTCGTTCAAAAGGAGGTCCATGATTCAGTCTACCCTTCCTTTGAGTCTATCCATGTCATCACTACTGCCTCCACCTTTGCCATAGCCTCCGGTGGATCTCCACCATCCCAGTACCGTGTTGTTGTGGCTACCTTGCCTTCGGGACCATCAGCTTGGTCATCTTCTAGTTTTGGGGCCCAACTGTTGAGTGTGTTGCCATGACTTTCCCTCTAACTCCTTTCACTGTCCCACAGGACTATGTGTTTTCTAGCACCCCTCCGACTACCACTAGCACTGTAGCCCTTCTCAAGCTTGTCCTTCCCGACTCCCGAATTGCCTTTGCAACCAACCCTAGGATCACAGATTGCACCCACTACATCACAGATCCGGACGAGCCTTTAGAGGCAACCCATACGATGTACGCGACACTCGCATCTGCAGCACAAGCCACGACTGCAACACCTCCAAACGCCCTCCTTGCGAGGGTGAACGACTTGAAGCGAACACTCCAACATGTGCAGGGTATGGACCGCCAGTCCTACCAATTCTGGGACCTCTGTTTTTTCCCAGAGGTGGCTCTCCCTTCGAACTTTCATATCCTAGAGTTCAAAAAATACAATGGTAGAGGCTGCCTGATTTCACACATCAAAGCCTATTGCGGAGACCTTGCTCAGCTCCAAGCTGATGAAAGGTTGCTCATCCACTTGTTCTAAAAAAGTCTTATGGGGCCCGCATTGAAATGGTTCACTTCCCTCGACATGGCCACCATCATGACTTGGGACGACTTCACACAGGCGTTCCTTGAACAGTATTCCTTTAACCTCGACCTAGTCCCAAAGAGCGAGGACTTAGACGAAGTTAAGCAGAAGCCCCAAGAAACATTTGGGGAGTATGTCGTTGGTAGTCCTTGGCTTCATAGGTCAATGATAGACCCTTCAAGGAGGAGTCTATCGAGATTGTGACATGAGAAGCACAACCAGTAGTCGGGACTCTGCTCAGCATACAGCCAGTCACCACTTTTTTAGCTTTGCTTCGGGCAGGTGCCCATGTTGAGAGTTCATTGTGCGGCGGTAGTTTTCCTGCACTCTCTACATTTTCCAAACAGGCCACTTCCTCACATAGTGTCAGCGTTAGTAGAGGGTACAACCTACTACTTTGGTAGAAGATGAGGCCCCGAGCGCACCACCCGTTCACTGCTTAAGCTTTGGCTAGGATTTAGAACAGGATCCTTTACTTTCTAACATTGAGTCGGAGACCCATTTATCCTTGTGTGAACCCAGAGTAGATGGCATGTTAGGACACCCCTAGATTGTGAGAGAGGGCACACTAGAAGCATTCACGCATCTGCATTCATACCATTGTACGCACTGCATCTTCTCTAACTTGTTTCTAGTTTTTGTAATACCATGGTATCGGTCAGTGTGCGAGTTCCTTAGCCAGAGCTCGAGGTTTTTTCCTTTCATTGACACCCGGTGTGACCTAGTCTTCGACCAAATCTCCAGAGTTATCCGTCACTTTTGACGATAGATCGTCCTAGGATTCATCCTCTTATTCCCAGCCGTAGTCCAATCCGTACCCGCTCGCGATCTACCATGGCCTAGCAAACCAGTGAGCCTCATTCCTCTGTGGTCTAGGAGGAGGTCCCTGATTCAGTCTACCCTTCCTTTGAGTCTGTCCATGTCATCACTGCTGCCTCCACCTTTGCCTTAGCCTCTGGAGGACCTCCACCATCCCAGTATCGTGTCGCTGTGGCTACTCTGCCTTCGGGACCATCAGCTTGGTCATCTTCTGCTTTTGGGGCCCAGTTGTTGAGTGTGTCGCCATGACCTTCCCTCTGACTCCTTTCACTTCCCATCAGGACTATGTGTTTTTTGCCACCCTTCCGTGTACGGCTGTTTCTGTAGTAGCGTCTCCCTAGTTTGGACAGCTGGGCTTTCAGCTTCCTGACTCATCCACCCTTTTTTGACTCCGTCTTTTGGCTCCACAAGTGACGATCCGATGACCACACAGCTGCAGCAAATGTCAGCCCTCACCAAGCAGTGGCATGGATTGGCACTAGTGCTCTAGCCCTTCTCAAGCTTGTCCTTCCCAACACCCGAGATGCCTTTACAACTGACTCTAGGATCACATATTGCACCCACTGCAGCACCCCCACAGCTATCGCCATCCCTTGTCTCCCCGGCAATAGGAGCATCTGCATTGCCATCTACAACACCGCCACAACATTCGTCATAGCATGCATCTCCGTTATCTGGTGGCCAGCCTTCTAGGCTGGTGGGAGCACAACCAACCATGAGTTTAGTTCCTTGGGCCATTCCGGTCCAACAACTCCTGCTCCTACATTCTGCACCTCCTGTAGCACCAACCGTTGTCCTATCATCACCCTTGTATCAGACACAAGCTTCTTCTTGTGTACCTCAGCCTATAACACCCATGCTTGGGTACACTAGCCATCCTACCGTAGCACCAGACCACGGAATGGTGGATACAAAGGAGCCTTTAGGGGCGACCCATATGGTGTATGCGACAACCACATCCACTGCACAATCCATGACTGTAGTATCTCCAAACACCCTCCTCGAGATGGTGAACGATTTAGAGCAAACACTCCGACAAGTGCGGGGTGGGGACCGCCAACCCTACCAATTCTAGGACCTCTATTATTCCCCTGAGGCGACTCTCCCTCCGAATTTTCATATCTCGTAGTTCGAAAAATACAATGGTAGAGGCTGTTTGATTTCACACATCAAAGCCTATTGCGGAGACCTTACCCATCTCCAAGCTGATGAAAGGTTGCTCATCAGCCTGTTCCAGAAAAGTGTTACGGGGCACACATTGAAATGGTTCACTTCCCTTGACATGGCCACCATCAAGATTTGGGAGACCTCGCACAGGCGTTCCTCAAACAGTATTCCTTTAACCTCAACCTAGTCCCGAAGCATGAGGACTTAGTCGCAGTTAAACGAAGGCCCTAAGAAACATTTGGGGAGTATGTTGGACGTTGGCAGTCCTTGGCTTCACAAGTCAAAGATAGAGCCTTGAATGAGGAGTCTATCGAGATTGTGATACGAGAAGCACAGCCAGTAGTCGTGGCTCTGCTCAACTTATAGCCAGTCACCACTTTTTCAGCTTTGCTTTGGACAAGTGCCCGTGTTGAGAGTTCATTGTGCGGTGGAAGTTTTCCTACACTCTTTGCATTTGCCAAATAGGCCACTTCCTCACATAGTGGCGCTAGTAGCAACAACAACAACAACAACAACAACCTCAATGCCAATCAACCCAAGAGGTAGGATCCCTCCAAGAATACAGTTTCTTACATCAGATCCCCTGCTGCACCGACAAATGTCCATCTACCCTCAGCGTCAAATAGTTTATGCACCTACACCCACACCTAGAGCACCTCATGCATCACACATCACCCCTATTGCCACACCAGTATACCCTACCCTACTGGTTAGGGTGCGCCCACCATTGGCACATCCGCAATCGAAGCGACAACGCCGTGACAGGCGCCACTATACCTCATTAGTGGAACCATTGAGCATGGTAATCCCTAAAGTCACATCTATTTTGAGGCTGCCCAAGATCCGCTCACCACCAAGTCCGCTCCTTGCATGGTGTAGACACCCCAATTTTGAGCTCATTTGGCAACAGGCTCCTCCAGTTGATGCTCTGGTCGCGACTGCCAAAATCCTAGTCCACATAGGTCCCAATCAGATCCACACTAGCCCACCTAACCTAGTAAAACACTTAATCCAATTTAAAATCCACTAAAAAAAACAAATAAAACACTTAATCCACTTAAAATCCAACAAAAACTCTAATCCACATAAAACCCACTTAAATCAACTTAAAATCCAATAAAACCCTAATTAATCAAATTTTTAAACCCTAATCAAGTGAAAAAAATTAAAATCCATTAAATAAGACAAAAACCCTAATTTAAGCTTAATTCAAATTAAATCACTTAAAAATCCAAATAAATAAGTAAAAACCCTAATTAAAGTAAAAATCCATTGAAAACCTTAATTAATAAACATTCAAAATCTTAATTAATCCAGAAACCCAAATAAACACAAAAATCCCAATTAAAAAATAAATAAACCCTAAATCCCTAAATAAACCCTAATTTAAACTTAAAACCATAATTTCAAATCAATTAAATAAAACCCTAAAATCCAAAATTAATAATCACATTTAACTCACAAAATTCTGATTAAAAACTTAAAATTAAAATCCTAAAATCCCTAAGA
>JAMKQA010063199.1:0-13448 GCA_024699735.1 Posidonia australis
GCAATATCTTTGCATTATGCACTTGACCCGAAAATAAAGAGTGATACTCCTGAGCATTAGGACACACCCCTGCACATCATGCACCTATTAGCATAAGGCACTAAGCATAGCATGGCATATCGCCCTTGGGCATACAGCAAAAGGCTGAAAAGCAGACATTTCATAAGCATAGGAGAAACCATAGAAGACCGATTATTCGGGCGTACGAGGGTGCCTAACTCCTTCCTCATACGTAACAGGGATCCTTACCCAGATTTCTGGTTTTCACAGACCTTCCTTATTGTTTTGCATGATTTTTCATGTTTTATTTGGTTTTCTTCGTCTTCCATAATAGACTAGGTGGCGACTCCAGCATTTGCATTTTTTTTATTTATTTTTCTGTCGTAGCTTTGCCGATTTTCGCATTATCTTGTGATCCTCGCCGGCATGGTTATAGACGGCAATGAGGCACTTCCCCCCATTTCACCCCAAAACTAGCCCAAAACACTTAAACCAACCGAAGCACCCTAAACACTGACCCCAAAACCCTAAACACTGACCCAAAAACCCTAAACAACAAGCCTAACACCAAATCCTAGCCCGTGTGCTCTGTGCTAGTGGGATGCGTAGCCCGATTACACAGCCTAATTGTGTGTTGTGGATGCTCCTGAGGACCAAAGTTGTTCCCCGTGAGTTGGTCGACTCGTAGTTGTCATCGTACCTTATATGAACCATGGCACCACGTCGCTCAAGATGCTACCCCAACGTGCCTGGTATCCTTTCAATCATCCATGCCCTACCACAACCACGCCTTGCCGCCCCTGCTCTCGCCGCCCACGCACAGCTGAGCCATGCCCTACCACCAGCAGCCTTTTGCCAATGACCCACACCTTACCTCCCACTTGAGCACGCCACCACCTCCTCTAAATGACCTCCCCACAGCAGCGAGCTCTTTCTCTTCGATCGCTGGCCCCTCTAGAACCCCCAACTCCAAGCACTAGCTGTCCTTGAGCAACCACCGAGGCTGACCACCACCCACCACCTTCACCGTCAATCGGAACATCCATTTCTACTCCACAGCCACCAACATCACATCTGCCCCCACATTACCCATACAAACCATCCACTAACATCTCTCAGCCCTCTAGACTTGCCTCCACAATTGTCGTGCGCCAGTCATCAGAGAGATGCCGTCGTGAGCCTCATCGGAGAGGGACAACCCATAAATCCCACATGTTTACTTTCACTCCTTATTGCACATTTCTCAGTTTCCTCCTTATTTCTTCACTTCCTCGCATCGTTTTGTGCATGTTTTACCCCTTTTCACCATGCAATGCATGCCATTTCCTTCATCTTCTCCACCTCTGACGACATCGGAACCCATCTTTGGCAACGTAGGTGGGTAGAGGGATCCGCTCACGTAGCCATGCATGCATTGCATCATTTGCATCCCACTTCATCCCCTCAAGCCGTTGGAAGCCTTGGACTGTGCTGCCAAAGCCTCAAGACGCCATTTGTAGGCGAGCTCACTAGCCAAACCCAACTCTCGGCGAGCAAGATGGGTGGAAGCCTCTGGCCGACTGGAACTCCATCTGAGCATCTAGGTACGTCCCCTTGCATTCCATCATGCCTCCTGTGCATCATATAGTGTCCATGCATCATTGCATTAGGGTTGGAGCAATGAAAAGCTCGCAGCTCTGTCTACCTCCGATAGCCGCATCTCGATTGCGCGGTGGATTTAAGCTGTGGACAAGCACGGGTCTGCCAAGGACAAAACAGGCAGCTGGCCTAAGTCTTTGCCCACTTGCTCTATCCATTTCTACACCGCATATCCCTAAACCCTCAGCATGCACACTTGCATATCATGTATTCTTTCTTAATCTACATTAATCATGTCTGACTCACATCATTATTGCATTAATGCATTCATCACATCTACTCATTCCTCATTTTAATATTTCATCTAGCACATCATTTGTTATTTAGTGTCACTTATCATCTGTCAAGCATCATACATCATTACCCAAAGTAAGTGAGAAAGTCATGCATCATGACATTCATCTCATGCATCATGACCCACTTGCATTTGGGGCGATAATGATTACTATGTTGAATCCTTTTGACTGATGATCCAGGATTCACATAGCGTAACTGAGCCCATTTACATTAAATTTCCACCCCACTCACATCACATGCATCAGCGTAGCATATGGCATACATCCATTTTAGACTTAGCAAGCATGCATGATCAATTGCATTTGGTGACACACGAGTGAGCGAAAAGCCTAGAAAGATCGATTTCTTGGGTGCATGGGGGTGTCTAACACCTTTCCCATGCGTAATAGGAGTCCTTGCCCTTTCTTTGGCTCACAATGACCAATGTGTTGCATCCATTAGGCATGGAGCATGCACACACATTCATACATGCATTTGCATTGACTTTGCATTGTTTTTCTTGTGTTTTATCACATCCGATTTTCCTCGTCTTTTCGGCTTAAAAAAGATTAGGTGGCAACTCCATTTTGACCTTATCGTTTTCATTTTTGTGTGTTTCGTTTGGTGTTTTTGAGTCGAGCGTCCTTCCTCGGAATCACCATCTTCTGCATGACCTTTTCAGTTCTTCACATGTTTCCCACGCATGAAGGTCGATTCCGTATTGGTCATAGGAATTGGTGACTCTACTAGGGATACAAAACTTTGGCTTTCATTTTTTGTCTTTCGCTTGCTCAACTTCCTATTTCTCTTTGCCTTGCTTTGCAATTGTTGTCTTGTTGCCATATTTGTTTGCATCTATCATGACTTTTGCTTTCTTAGTGTTTTCCCTTTACACACTTGCTATGCCATAACACTCGCACATGCCTTGTTACCTGTCTTTTGATGTGATGGATGTTTTTTCTTTTCACCATCATGTTTACACAACATGCACACATGCCATGATCATGCTTTTTGCCTAACATATGCTTGTTTGCTGGCTATGCTTTATTGTTTTCTTCCCCTTTCACACTTGCCATCATAGGGAAAGTAGAGACATATTTGCTTCTCCATAATTGGTTTAACATAAAATCCACAACAATAAAAACGGAATTTAGGCGGAACTAGAGACTTCTATGTACTCTCTCCCCTATCTAGATTAATAAAACTTGCAAGTAAAAGACAATAAAGTATTTTGCATGATTGAGCATTTTAGAATGCATGCATCTTCTCCTCTTCTGAGACCACACACAATCTACGAAGGGTTGTCCTTCATTCCTCGTTCTATAGCTTTGGTGTAGGACGAGCGATTAGCCTGCCACTTTGTCCAGGGTCATGTCGGTGTTAATAGAGGGTACAACCCATGCTTTGGCAGGGTCAAGGCTCCTAACGCACCACTGTTCCACAACTCTGGCATGGGACGGGACCTTTACTTTCTAGCCTATGTCTAAGCCAAACCCATGAGTGAGTCACGTGTGGTTGGCCCCACTTAGGACATGCATTGTGAGAGAGCGCATTCTAGGACATTCACCTACATTGTGTGTCATTGCATGCTACCCTAATAATTTGCATCTGTGTTTTTGTCGTTGTACAGGTTCTGATGCTTGCTGTTTCTGCCTGTCTCCATAGGTAGCTTGTGCAAGGTCCTTGGTTAGGAGCTTGAGCGTCTCTTTCGTAGGTTGCCTCCAGCAGTCTTTTCCCTTTCCCCGAGCTAGTGTAGCTTCCAATCATAGCTCGTCTCTGAGTTCGTGCCTGTTCTCGTCATCAAGTCCCTCTCTGTGCCCACTTGTGGACTACTATGGCTCAGCTGACCTGCGAGTCTCCTTCTGTTGCTCTGGAGGAGGTCCTGACTTTAGTCCCTCCGTCTCTACCTACTTTTTCTGTTGTTTCCTCCTTTGATGTTGATCCCCCTATTGCCTTTGCTGTTTTTGTGTCCACGATTTTGTTCGTGCCTTCTCCTTTTGTCCCACCCGTTGAGGGGACCTTTGCTATGCAAGTGCAACATCTGCTCGCTCTCACACAGAAGATACAACACGTGGCTTTGACCCTTGATCTGGCTTCTGTCTCCTTTCATTCGACACACGAGGTCTTTGTGCACCATACCTTAGCTTCACAATCACACTTCACTGCACCTGCGCCCTCACCATCGCTTTAGCCACTGAAAACTTGAGCAATGGTAGTGACTCACCTGCCTCTTGCATTAACACCGCACTTTGCACAACATTCATCTCCATCACTTAGTGGCTAGCCCCTCGGCATGGTAGGAGCACGGTTTACTCTGATCCTGTTGCCTGCCTCCGTGCTAGTGCAACAGCTGTTGCTCCCACACTCTGCACCACGTGCAACACAACATGCTTCCCATCCATCTTTGCATCAAGCATAAACCATTGCATGCATCATAGTACCATGCACTACATCCCAACATGGGTATGCTGGACCCCATGTCTCGACACCAAGAGGCATGTGGGTGGTTCCATAGAAGTGCACATGCGCAACCGATATAGCATACGTGGCACCTACCTCAACTACACTTGTCTCATCAGCAGCAACTTCAGACGCCCTCTTACCAGGATGGGGGATCTAGAAAGGGCACTTTGTCAAGTGCAAGGCAGGGACCACCAGCCCTACCAGTTTCGGGACCTCTGCCACTTTCCAAAGGTGACACTCTCTCCAAATTTCTGCATCCTAGAATTCAACAAGTTTAATGGTAGAGGCTGCCCCATATCACATTTGAAGGCATTTTTCGGAGACCTCATGCAGCTTTACGGCGATGAGAGTCTCTTGATCCACCAATTCCAAAAGAGTCTGTGCAGCCCTGCCCTCAAGTGGTTCACTTCGTTGGACACAACTGCTTTCCAGACTTGGGACGACCTTAGCCAGGCGTTCTTTGAACAGTATTCCTTCAACCTCGACTCGATCCCTAGATGTGAGGATCTAGTCGCAATTCGGCAGAGACCCCACGAACTGTTTGGGGAGTACGTCAGTCGTTGGCGCACACTAGCCTCCCAGATCAAAGATAGACCCTCTGATGAGGAGTCTATTGAGATCATCATCAAAGGAGCACAACCAGCGACAGGAGCTTTGCTTAGCATTTAGCATATTGCATCCTTTGCATCCCTGATTCGAGCCAGCGCTCGCATGGAACACTTGCTGCAAAGTGGGAGGTTCCCCGCACTCTTAGCATTCATCCAATAGGCTACCGCTTCCACCACCAACAACAACAACATCACCGACACCATCTACACTGAAAGGGAAGCTGTCATACATGAATCATCTACAGAGCTTGCTAACGTGGAGAGTCAGCTTGACTAGGATCAGATAGAATTTGCATCTAGTCCACCATGCATTCCATACACACACTCTACTGTCGAGCCAGTGCACCACATCACACTAGCTTGGCAAGGACCACAACCTTGGTGAAAGCAGCCTTGTCGTGCTGAAGGGGATTACACTCATCTTGTGGAGCCATTGAGTGCCCTTTTCCCCAAGGTCAAGTCGTTTCTAAGGCTCCTGAATCATCGTCTGCTACCGAAACTGATCCCCCAATGGTATGATATGAATGCGTACTGCAACATCCATCGTCGTACCAAGCATTCGACGAACGACTGCATCACCTTGTGGGATGCTGTTCAGAACCAGATCGACCGAAAGGTCATCATCTTTGCCTCGTAGGTGGCGAACCACACACATGCACCTATCCACATACTCATACTTGCACCAACGCACTCGGACCAGCCCGACACATCCTCGGCTAAATTCCTAGACTCTAAGGATGTTGTGGGCTTGGGGGTCTTCTCTTTCTCTCTTGTCCCACCTATTTGCACCTTTTCCCTTATGAATCCTACTGATTTCATTGATCTATCTTCTCCGTTTGTTCCCAACCCTTCTGCTAGGGGCCCAAAGCAATAGTGAGACTGCTAACACTCTGGACCTTAACAGAAGACATCAACCAACAGTTTCAGCAGCAACAACAGTTCCAATGGGTTCATCCACAGCTTCAGCCATCGTGATTTTGGCGATATAGCTAGATTGGCCAGTGACCTCGATAGCATGAATAAAGCACCATCAATAAAAGCAGCCAGTATTAGGGACCGAAGTCGTATCCTTTTCTCCTGTTCTCTTTGTTGTTTTCCTTTTTGCATCATCATCATCATGCATCAAATATTAAAAAAATAATAATCAAAAAATCAAAAAATCAAAACCCAAAAAAGTTATAAAACCAGAAAACAATAAAATACTTTGTATTCTAATCATCTGCTCGATGACGAAAATCGGAAAGCTTACTTGCATCGGATTGGATTATCCTTCCGTAGTGGACACCACCTAGATGACCAAGTAGTGAGGGAGCCACCATCCATCAAAGTCAGACTGAGCGAGTGAGCAAGAAAAGAAATACATGTCCGCATGGGCATAAAAGAAATAAGAAGACAAAAGGTGAAGACGGAAGTCAACCCAAGAGCAAGAGACGTGCAGTGTAACTCTACCCCTACCATACCTTGGAGAGGAGTAGGAGTATGTGCTTGGACAATTACACCATCAAGGGTCTAGCCCCCCCTCTTCTGGCAAAAGCCTCCAGCCTAGATCAGGCGCCTACTACCTCTAAGTCAGGGACAGAGCAAAGCCGTACATCTATGAAGGAGCAAAAGAAATATCAGTGAACTCAAAAAAGCAGATGTAGGACCCTAAAGAGTTTGGCATGGAGCTCAGTCCACCATCACACTGCCCAACACAGCAAACACAGAGCGCCACTACTCATCCCACGAGAGCCACCAACAGCTTGTGAACCTTCGTAAAGTCGACCGAGTTGAAGGCGTCCTCCTCCTCCAACAAGCGTACAACATTCCAACCTAACTAAGGGTAAACAAAATAAAAGTACAAACAAACAAAAAATAAGCAAAAATCCAAACCCAATCAATAAAGCATACTTTTTATACTCAGCAATAAAAAATCACTTCATCAATAACCTACTTGCTTGCAACAATAAAATCCACCCTAATAATCTTAGTAACCATTCATCTTGCTTGCTTGAGCCTTTTGCTTGCATATTGCATTGCCTCGTAGGTTTTCATTGAGCGACTACAGCTAGGGGCATTTTGGTTGCCTTCCGGTCAGAGCGTACCAACAACAAGGGCACTTGCCAGTGCACACATAGTCCAGAATAGTAGAATCAGCAATACAACAGCAATCACACCCTCTAGCAAGCTAGCATCGCCCTTTGCCTCAACTAACATCAGTCTCACACGTTTGGCAGTCCAAGGTGCCTATCACAAAACCTAATCCCCTCGCTTCCTCTTCTTTCCTTTTCATCCTTTTTTGCTCCCGTCCTATCCTATCTGTCCATTGTGCGGGTTTGTGACCATACCAGTGGAACCCTGCACGGCTCTCCAAGGTGCATGGAAGCACACGAGGAGTCCCGATACGGTCACAGCGAAGATGGTGAATCTGGAGAAGAAGACTAGGCTCGAAAACACCAAGGAAAGATAAGTAAAGGATAAGGAAAGGAGTCGCCACCTAGTCTTTTAATGGAAAGACGAGTAAAACCAAATACAAAGGAAAAACCGAAAGAGATCAAGGCAAAGAAAACATACGCATGCTCCGTGCCTAATGGATGCAACACTTGGCCATTACTGGCCAGAGAAAGGATAAGGATTCTTGTTATGCGTGGGGAAGGGGTTAGGCACCCTCATGCGCCCGAGGAACTCGATCTTTCTAGGTTTCTTGCTTGCTAATGGTCTATTATGTGTATGCTTGTCTACTTTGAATGCACATGCTTAAGATGACCGTGAAAACATGCCAAATCAAAGAGAAGAAATGAATAAAAGAAAAAAAAGATAATCCGAGGGACAATTTAGGCATTGCAAATGCCACTTTACTGTATGCTCCTAAGCGATGAGGAAAATCATGAAAATCGGGAATACTCAGAAAGCATCACGCAAATCAAAGGAAACTTGAAGATATCCAAGAAAATCTAATTAAGGAAAATAATCCTCATTCGGGTCAATGTTGGCATTGTTAAGCCTGTTAATGTACGCCCTCGGCGATGAAAACTCAAATCAAATCAGAATCGTGAAAGTTAGAAGAAATCCGAGTAACAATGTGTAAATCAATTTGAAATGAGTTGAAAATGTGTGCACGATGTAAGGAGAAGGCATGAGGATTCATGCAAGAAAAAGGGGAACAAAATATTCAAAATGCATGTGTGAGTGAAAAAAGTAAATTCCAGGGGGTTTTATGCAAAATTCACATGTTCTAAATGAGGATTGAAAATTTTGAGGCTAAATCAGCAAAAACACATTTTATGTAATTTTGAAGAAATTAGGGGTCAAATGTGCAAAACTGTGCATTTTTTGTCAAATTCAAGATCCCTAGGGTCCAATCTGTAATTTTGCCAGTAAAACATGTGTTTAAAACAACTCTAAAGTAATTCATGGTTAAATGTGCAAGAAAATGGACTTAAGTTTGAAAACCTGAAGTTCCAGGGACTGTTGTGCAATTTTATCCTAGAAAACATGCATTCAGTGTGAAATCAGTGAAGTTCAGAGTTTAAAATGCAATTTTTGAACACATTTGAGTAAATATTTGAATATCTAGGGTTTAATTTGCAATTATGATAGAAAAGACATGCATTCAGAACAATATTAATAAAGTTCAAGGCTTTTTGTGCAAAATGTTGGATTTAAAATAAATGAAAACTTAATCAAAGGGTTTATGTGAAATTCTTTAGCCTGGAAAACATTAATAAAGAATTACCGGGGTTCCTCTGTAATTTTCCCAAACAAATATTATTAAAAAGATTTTAAAACAAGTGTAGAAACCTAAATGCAAGAAATAAGGACCTATTTGTAAGAAATGGAAAAGTTCAGAGGTTTATTCAAAAGAAAACTATTTTTTTATTTTTAAAAAGGAAAAACATGCTACGGCCACCACCGACAAAAGAGCTCCGCCGTCGAAGACCATCTGAGATGCCCTTTTGGGGCATCCCGATGCCTGATCTGGCATCGGAGCTCTCTAGGACCAAGAAGAGAGGAAGGGGGAGAGTATGACAGTTTAGATCCAGTGATGAACGGTCATAGGTCTCCTCCCGTGTCCCTCATCGGCGTCACGACTCTGGCGACGGTCCAGAAGAAGAGGGCGACACTGGAGGCGCTGGAACGGCAGCCCTAAGCTTCTAGAGGCTTGGGGATGTGGAAGGGAGGTTTTTCATCCATCTGGAGGCACGAACGGTGCTACTCCCTCACCCTTTGATCCTACTTGCCATCGTCACTATCTTTTCCAACGAGCTCGTCTACAAAGGTCGCTCGGGGCTTGAGATGAGGTCATGGCTACTTCGGAGTGCTGGGGGAGTGCTGTGGAATGTTCCCGGATGCTTGGAGAGATGTTGCGGGGCTGGAGTCGCCCAATAGTGACCCACTATTGACCTTCTTCTCTAGCGACGGTGAAGGTGCGTCCGATGAGCTGCTCTTGGAGGCTTGTAGAGGGTGTTCTACGGCGTCCCGAGGGGTGGAGAAGCAAAACGGAGGCCAAACTTGAGATGATGAAGCACCCCAGGGCACAAATCACTAATTGGATTCGAGCCCCCACCTATGTTGCTGGAAAAACGTTCCCGACGACCCAAGATTCTCCTGATTCCAGCTAAGGGGACCTCCTGGCTTACTTGAATCGATCGAGGAAGAAGGTGGAGGACCTAGGGAGCTAAAATGAGGAGGAATTAAGGTCTATGGTGTGCTTACTTGAGCAGGCAGTGGGGATGACCACCGAAGCTCGTCGGAGATGGCCTGAAACTTGAATTTTCCTCCCCTTTGAGCTTCCCCTTTGATCTGGGACCTCGTTGGTTGCTTTGGTTGAGTGAAATCTCCTTGGTCGCTCTCCTCTCAATTTTCCAAGTTTTTCTCTCTCTTTTTCTCCCCCTTTTTTTCCCTTGCAAATTGGGGGGGGGGGGTAATTTATAGGCTTGCAAATGGTTAGGGTTGTTAGAGTAGTTTGTTATGGTTAGTTAGAGATTATTGGAAGTTGCTACAAGTTGTTATATGTTGTTATGATGAAGGTGGGAAGTAGTTAGGTTTCTTTTAGTGGTTACAAGTTGTTATAAGTTGTTATGATGAAAGTGGGAAGTGGTTAAGTTTGTTTGAGTGGTTAAAGGTTGTTATGGTGGAGTGGGAAGTTGTTATAGGTTGTTAGGGTTTGAAATTAGGGTTTAGGGTTTGACTTAGGGTTTAGGGTTTGATTTAGGGTTTTGAGTTGAATTTAGGGATTTGGAATTTGTTTTGAATTAATTTTAGGGTTTTGAATCAATTCTAGGGTTTTGGATTATGTTTTGAATTAATTTTAGGGTTTTGAATCAATTCTAGGGTTTTGGATTAATTCTAGGGTTTTGGATTATGTTTTGAATAAATTTTATGGTTTTGAATCAATTCTAGGGTTTTGGATTAATTCTAGGGTTTTGAATTATGTTTTGAATTAATTTTAGGGTTTTGGATTAAGTTTTGAATTAGGTTTAAAATTTTGATTTTGATTTTGGTTAGTTTTAGGGTTTAAGGTCCAATTGCAAGCATATGGGGTGTCTACAAATGCCCCTACCAAAGTGAGGTCGGAGAATGAATGGAACAGAGATTGGTGCTCAAGGTTGACAAAGACACCCCGCCCCCCTCTTGCAAGGAAAAAGGAACAAGAGGAGGAGGCCACAGCTCAGAGTTGATGAAGACAACCTGCCCGAAGCTGCAAGAACGAGTTATCTACTGGCAAGTAGCTATTAGTTGGTGAATGCACCAGAAGTCCTGTCCTGCCTCCCAGAACGCCACAGTCGAAGCCAAAATCACAAAAACTATTACTAAGGACAAATGCTGACACCAAACACTAGTGTTAATGCTGAGGTGACTGTGGATGCTGATGTACTAATGAATGATGATGCATGGTGAATGAATGCCACATGTAGATTATGATGTCTATTACTAGATGATGCATGTTGTGCAAGATGACAAGTTGATGACCAATCATCTCCTAAAGGACATGATTGGTTATCACACCTGTTAAGAAAGACGTCGGACAAGACTCACGGTGCTTGCCGACCGAAAAGTGATCGGTTATGGGAGTCATCCAGGTAGTTTGGGCTACCAGCCCAAATGGAGGGAAGGAACAATGTGAGTGGGGAATCCATCAGGCACTACAAGCATTGCCTAGGTAGTTCAGGATACCAGCCCAAGAGAAAGGGGGCACAACAGGATATCGGACCTACTGACCAATAGGATAAACTCCTTGACAGGTGCTCATCAGGCAGTCTAGGGTACTAGTCCATAGAATGAGGTTGATGTACTCCATCTAGAGCACGACCAAAGGGGGCACCATCGATACCAAAATCATTGAGTAAGGATCGAATGGGGCATGGAATGTTTCTGACCTATCGACTGGAAGGAATGTGGTATGTTTCAGACTTACCAACCAAGAAGGGAAAATGGTATGTTTCGGACTTACCGAACAAAGAGAGAATGGTAAGTTTCAAACTTACCGACCAAAGGGAGAATGGTAAGTTTCAGACTTACCAACCAAGGGAGAATGTGGTAAGTTTCGGACTTACTGACCAAAAAGAGAATGGTAAGTTTCGGACTTACATAGCAAGAAGGGAAAATGGCAAGTTTCGGACTTACCTACCAAGAGGGGAATATGGTAAGTTTCGGACTTACCGACCAGAGGGAGAATGGTAAGTTTCGGACTTATTGACCAAAGGGGAGAATTGTAAGTTCGGACTTACCGACCAAGGGAAGAATGGTAAGTTTCGGGCTTACCGACCAAAGGGAGAATGGTAAGTTTCGGACTTACCGACCAAAGGGAGAATGGTAAGTTTTCGGACTTACCGACCAAAGTGAGAATGGCAAGTTTCAGACTTGCTGACCAAGAGGGGAGAATGGTAAGTTTCGAACTTACCGACTAGAGAAAGAATGGTAAGTTTTAGACTTACCGACCAAGGGGAGAATGGTATGTTTCGGTCTTACTGACCAAATGGGAGAATGGTAAGTTTCGGACTTACCGACCAAGGGGAGAATGGTATGTTTCGGACTTACAAACCAATGGGAGAATGGTAAGTTTCAGACTTACCGACCAAAGAGAGAATGATAAGTTTCGGACTTACCGACCAAATGGAGAATGGCAAGTTTCGGACTTACCGACCAATGGGAGAATGGCATGTTTCGGACTTGCCGACCAAAGGGAAAGGATTTCATCCATCTCGGAGTGAAGTCAAGGAGAATGTCTTTGAACTCCATCTTTTTGGACGCGAATCAGGGAGACAAGGATGCAGGGGTCCTGACTGTCTATTTAGCCGAAAGGAATTGCCAAGGGGATCTTATTTAAGTACCAGTGCACCTTGGAACATCACTGCTATGGGGAATGTCAGTTGAAATAGCCGGGAATTTGTTGTATAATGCCATCACTAATTCAGAGTGTTTGTGACATGTCAACGATGCCCCAGACCTAATGCTTGTCTTACTGTAGTGCCTTGCTATATTTGTCACTTTGTAGGAGCCATTATGTAATGAATGTTACTTCTTTATAAGAAGGTCCACCTGACCATCATTTGAAAGATAATTAGCACCATGCGTTCTCAAAATAGTCCTCCATTCCACAAAGCAGCTAACATGCCCCTGGTCGAAGGCTCTAGTTTAGTTACATAGTAAGTTGGTGTTTTGTTAGGCGCCTGATATGTGACTTTCGATCAAAGAGTAGCTGACATGTCCTTGGTCGAAGACTTTGATTCATAATAGATGATGTTCTATCAGGCTCATGATATGCGACCTTTGACCAAAGAGTAGCTGACATGCCCCTGGTATTGAACTAACTGGACATCATTCGAGAGTATGGAATCTTGGAAGCCAAACCATAACTGTAGATGCTCCTTAAACCATCGGAGTAATTAAGACAGTCATTAGTCAGAGCATGATGCATTCATCTAGTGATTGGAAATATGTATACCCAATTGCCATCCCGTATTGTTCTTGGAAGATAGAAGGAATTGTGGCAAACTGACACAGGTCTTTAATTGAGATTGCAGCCTACCTTTGACTTGTACGTCCAGGTCATGTTCTACTCAATCATGGTGCCCGATGGTTCTGCACTTGATTGTGCTACTGTAGGACATTCTCCTCATTGTATTTTCAAGATTCTAGATTGCTGCATGGAGACAACAATCACGCTGTTGTCCTCGTTGATCTTTCGATGTGCGGGTCCTAATCAGGGAAAACTTGAC
Organism: Posidonia australis; assembly: GCA_024699735.1. Lineage (NCBI taxonomy): Eukaryota > Viridiplantae > Streptophyta > Magnoliopsida > Alismatales > Posidoniaceae > Posidonia > Posidonia australis. The sequence continues at coordinate 13,187 of JAMKQA010063199.1, forward strand.
TTGCCCTTGATGAACTGAGTAGCAGATTATGTGAGCCCAGCTAGAAAGCAGTTGACATGCCCCTAGCATAAAAAGCGAATGATGCTCAATGGAAACAAAAGGTTGGTCAGAAGATACCAAGGAGAAACAGATGCCCCTAGCATCGAGTCAGGCTACCATGGGAGGGCACCACTCGAAGATGTAAAGACTTGAGGATTAGACTATGACTGTGGGCACACTTTGAATCCCTGAAATAGTGAACGCTGATTCTTGTTGAGGCCAA
>JAMKQA010063200.1:0-10907 GCA_024699735.1 Posidonia australis
CCAATAAAACATGGGGTGTAGACCTCCAAGTCTACTTCAAAACCCCTCAAACAAATCACAAATCCATTAAGCATGCTGTTCTAACAAAAATCACAAAGTCATGGAGCTCAAAAATCACCACTGTAGCATGCTTCTACAACATCCACGAAATTCACACAAAAAGCCCACCAAAACAGCATGATACATCATAAACATGCTATTCAACTCATCCACATCATTTCCACATTTTTCTCATGATTTAAACATCATTTTTCATGCATTAACCAAGTTCTTTGCCTTAAAGTGGCATACTCTGCAAACGAAAGAGAGGAAGGGATGGGAACGCGTACCTAGCTCTGGCGAGCCTCGCGTACCCTCACACCGGTGGTGCACGGCACCAACCCAGCCTCCCACACTCGCGCGAGCTCTCCAGATGCGCGACGCCTCTGCAGCAACCACACACTCTCTCGCCCCCTCTCTACTTCTCTGCCTCTCCCCTAAGCCAAACACCTCCTCTTAAAGCTCCCCGCCATGCCAGCCTCCCCGGAATCCCGCCGACGCTCCTCAGCTACTCGTAGCTCTGAGCGGAGGGGACGGATCAGGCAGTCCTCCCTCGTTATGCTCACAAGGCCTCCAGGTTGGTCACGGGTGTGGAGAGGAGAAGACAGGTAAGGCACGGCTGGCTCTTGACCAAGTCAGAGCCCAAACCCCCAAGCCCAAGTGGGTTCACCACAAACACGGTTCTCAAAGCAGAACCGACCCACTGGCCATAGAAAACACACCACAGGGGAGAAACCAAGGCACAGAAGACAGAGGGAGCCCACAACCAACAAGCACAAATTGGATTTACCATTAATAAACCATATACAAATAATTACAAGAAATCCATGGTTTATATTAAAATGGAAAAACATCCAGGCACAGATGTTACAATGAGCTGGTTGCTTCTATGAATGAGAATGTGCATGAATTCAAAAGCATGGAATTTCAAGAGATAGAAGGCAAAATACAGTCTGTGCATCATGTCCAAGTTGGCAAGCAGAAGTAGTGGGATCAACCTCCTTAGATGCAAGATTATTAGCAAAATGACAACCACTCTGGAAGGAATGGTAACCACTCTAGAAGAAATGGCAATGACCATTATGCAACTCCACAACAGCAACCAAAAGGACCAAAACACACAAACTATCCTCCCATTCCAATCATGCTAGCAGACATGTTTATAGAATTGGTAGAAGCCCAAGCAATCAACTTCCCACCTCGAAGATCTAAAGGAATAAACTGCGAAAAAAATAATTATTGCCCATACCATAGAAGACATGGGCATAATTTAGAAGACTGTTGGGTTTTTAAGGATATTGTCTATGATTGGGTCGATGAAAATAGAATTGAATGGGATGCATTGATAGAGAAGGTTAGAAGGTGCCATCAAGCATGAAGCTAGGCAAAAGCCTCTACTAGTGGAGGTTGCACTAAGGGCATCCCCCTAATTGCTGTAAATAAAATTTTCTTTTCCTGTTTATTTTGGAAAATACTTAAATAAAACCTATTCTTCTTCCATATAATAAAAGTGGAGACGTAATAAAAGAGAAATCCTACCATGCAAACATGGGAGATTGATACTAAATGAGATGGACCCTACTTGGTGATTGAGGCATATCCAGGCAACGCCTATTGTTTGTCTAGAGAGGATGGAACTAGGCCTGAACATCCCTGTAATGCACTGCATCTTAAGAGGTACTACCCTTTGACAAGCATACTAAGCCAATAGACTACCCGAGCTTGTGAACTGGTTTTTTTCTAAGACTTAGAAACCTTACCCGTAGCCTTACTTCATGAACACTTTGTGGGAAAAGGGGGTCAAGGGTCCATCACTGAGATGGAGGCAAATCTTCAAGAGTTCCCTTCTAGTCCATGAACAGCAAGTCCACACACTTCCCTAAGTCAGACATGCTATCCTAGCGTAAATATTAGTAAGTTGTGATTGGGTAAGTGTCCAAGGTCAAACCAAGAAACGCAAAAAATAAGGGAGTGTACCAAAATAAAAGAAGTGATTTGATCCATCAATAATAAATATCTATTCACTGAACACTTAAATGGAGGTGAAACGATTGATGCTCGACACGCGTGCTATTATAACATAAATCTTAGTGAGTAGTGATGGGTAGACCCCTGCCAAAAACAAGAAAAGAGAAGAAAAGAAGGTAGCAAAGAAGTTGTCCATCAATCCTAAAAAAGTGAGGAGAAAAGAAGACAACAAATAAAATGTCTAAACAAAAAAAATAAAAAAACTGACAACAAAGAAACAATCTAGAGTCAAAAAAAAAATCGAAGATTAAAAAAGTGTAGTAGAATTCAACCTCAAGTTGGGGGGATAAGAACTCCAAATCTCTAGCCAAAGTCTTAGGATAGGACACTACCCCCTCTCCCACACCATGCACTACATACCATGCACAGGTAAGGGGCAAGAACCTAGGACTAGGGATAGTTAGTACTGAAGCAAGTTTAAAGCATCTTCCAGCTTAGAAATGTACAAGACTTCCAATTCTTAAGGTTTCTACTCACAAAGTTTTCTTTTTCTCTACTTCATGGAACATTTCTACTTCTTCCAATAAAAAAATCCAAAGAATCCAAAAAAACAAAAAAAAAATAGAGAAAACAGAGACTAGAAATTAGGAAAAACCCAAAAAAAAAGCCAAAATCCAAAAAAGCTAAATAGAAAATCCAAAACCCAAAAAAATTTAAAAACAAAAAACCCAAAAAATTAAAATCAGGAAAAAAGCCAAAAACCCAAAAAAAAAATAGAAAAGCCAAAAAAACAATAAAATAAAATAAATAGAAAATCCCAAAAAAAGTGTAGAAAATTAGGGTAAAATCTGTCTAACCAACACCACCTCATGAAATTGATAATAATTCTGGTTAGGGATGCAAAAATCTAGGGCAATAGCGACTCTACGTTGCATTTCCCACTCGAACGATCATGCTCAATTTGACAACAAATGTAAGGCCAGACTTATTATCGTCCACCTAAGTTTATCTCAATTTATGTCTATTTGTTGTTTGTTATCTTTGTTTGGACTAGGGGCAAGGGACATCCTAGATGGAATAACAATTTTGCTGGGATTTTTGCAATCTCACTGATAGGTGTTAGACGTAGATTTCCACACGTCTTACATTAGAAGTTATAAATGATAACGCCTAACAATATAGGGCGATTAAAAAAGCTGATGTGTAAGACGTTGGTGATTCTTACATCTTACGTTGGACACACATAGACCCACGTCCAACACTTATTAGCAACTAAGTTGTTGAACTTCATTGTGGGACCACCAAATCCATGGGCAAAATGCAAAATCAATTTCTACCAATTTTCCGAGGCTTGTATAAGTTGAAATACATGTGTGGGCACTGGTTTCATATTTTTTGAACTTTCAAACCATCCAAAATCGCTTGTTGTGTTTTTCATCAAGTTCATAACTCATTTAGGCACTAACAACCTTGAAAATTTGATATAATTGTAGGTGAAATCGATCATCACAACTTTGTAATTTATATGTTATTACACATGAATAAGGTTGTTTTGAGTTAATTTGAATTAAAGGCCATTATTTGGGCATGGTCCCCAATCATTGGCTATCTTAGTACATTTTAAACTCTAAAAAAGGTAAGGAAAACTAAAATATTTGACAAGTTTGCTAAGTGTGTAGGAAATTTTTATCATTTATAAATATAGTTATTTACAAAATCACTAGGGCATACTCCTGAGGTACAAGTGCTAAAAAGAAAAAGAACAACAGCAATTACGAGGCACTCTCACCCTCACCCTTTGGAGCTAAAGGAGGAAACATAGGAGGCTCAAATGGCTAGCATACTGAAGTGCCTGAGGGAGCCTAAGATGTAGCTCAAGAGCAACGACTGTCGAAATGGTGCCTCGGCTCAATCATCAGTGGAGGAGGAACTAAGCATCTTGAAATAGTGCCACTCTCAAAAATGTGCATCATATGATATCTCACCTCACCCTCAAGTTGGACTATGATGTCATCCTTAGCACCTAGGTGCTGCAAAAAAAACAGTCAAAATGTCAATGAATATTACAAGCAAGCGTAAGAACTAGAGGTGAAGCAAAATTAGTCATACCACTTGAGCTCTATCCAGTTGCCTCCTCAGCTCAACAACCTCAACACTTGAATTAGCTACAAGTGAGGCCTGTCTCTACTCAAACAACCTAGCCACCTCTACATCTCTCTCCTCCACAACCCAAAGGCACTCCTCAACAAGTCGACATGCCTCCTCTAACTGCTTGCCTTGAGAAGCCAACTCCCCCTCAAGGCATAAGGCATGCTCTAATGCACCCAACGTAGCTCTCTCCAACTCTAGAATCTGCACAAGTTGGGAGGCAGTCGTCCCCACCAAGTCATCAAGCCTCTTTGCTCTGCACCCAACAATAAAATCACCAACCCACTCCCTCAACTCATGCTCTAGATCGATGATCTGCAAATAGCAAATAGTCATATTGTAATCAGAACAAAAGCAAAATAAAATAAAAGCTCTCATATACCTTCACCTAAAGGTGGGAAATTTCTGTAGAATGGTTTAGAGGAGGGGTAGTGCTAGTCGAGGGCTACAAAGGAAAAACACAAGTAGTTAGTCACCATCTACAACTAAACCTTAAAAGTAACAAAAAATTTAAATCAACCTGAGAAGTAGAAGTTCAAAGGCGCTCCACCTCTATCAAATGGGACAACTGCTGGGTCAGTATACGCTCACGTTGAGCCTGGCCATCAATAGCGTTCAACTGCAAAGGAGACAAGTAGCATGTTAGTAAACCAGAATTGCCAAATGGCAAATAAAATCAAGAACTCACCACGATCTCCATCCGGGTACTATGGGACTACACGATAACCAACAACTTAGCCTGAAAACTAATAGCCTCACTTGGGTCAGTATCCCCCATGGGAAGGTCAGAGCGTCCAAGGAAGTGGGATCAATGGAAGATCATCAAAGTGGAGAACTCAGTGTCCATCCACTCAACCCATGTTGCCTCATCCTCTGTCATGGCATTTATTAGGATAGGTGAACAATGGCAAGCCCAATCCAAAAGTTGTGAGCCATAGACGTCGACCTAGTGTCATGCATGACCACCACTGCCTTGAGTCTCTTGCTAGACTATGAATGGAGGAATCGGGGGATGTATCTGACAATGTCCTAGCTAACGAAGTGCCCAAATGCTCTACTAGAAGTGACAATGGTTCTTGCAATGGACCTAAACATCCTGAACAAAAATGGCTCTATCCTAAGTGTGACCATGCCGACCCTGGAGTCCCGGTGCGGAGTCGCCCCAAAGGGAGGAGATGATAGTCATGCCAAGATGGCGAAGGCACAAGGAAAGATAAAAGAAAAAGAAAAGGAGTCGCCACCTAGTCTTTTAAGGGAAAGACGAGGAAAACCATAAAAAGATGAATGCCTGTGGTGCAGATGTGAAGGCTGGATGTCTGCTAACCAGATGATGGGTAAGGATTCCTATTACGCACGAGGAAGGTGTTAAGCACCCTCGTACGCCCGAGAAACTCTGTCTTTCTAGTCTAATTGCTTGCTAAAGGCTAGATGGATGTTTGCTAAACCTGGATCGTGCTCTAATCATGCTAATATGTATGCCATGACAAGACTGGATGGATGTGCAAGATGATGTGCGAAAACTGTAGAGAAACCCACATGAATTGACAAAATCGTAGAAAATCACATGAAATGATGACGTTTTTGTGAGGAACGCCTCTAAAAACCATAATGATGTCAAAAAGAAGAAAAGTAAAGTCAACCCACGTCCACGGAATCAAGAAAAAGTCGTGAATATCAAAAAAGGGGAAAAATAATCCATGGTGGGGACAATGTCGGCCTTCAGGCCTATTAATGTACGCCCTTGGGCGATGAAATCCAAATCAAATCAAAGATCTGAAATATAGGATTAAAACCAATCAAATCGGATATTGGACAAGAAACTCTGGATGCGAAGTGAAGGAAGAAATCCACTAAAGAAAAGGCATGAGATGCCGACTCGCTAAGTAGGGATGCAAATGCGAGGAGAAAGTGATATAAAATGCATGGACAAATGCCTAAATGCGTAAAAACTCTAAAGGATGGCTTAGACATGGACTATGCAAGACTAGTGCAAAAATTAAGATGTATGCCCATGAATTGGAGGCACAATGGCAATTTGGTCATTTCCCTAGCCAGATGCTAGCATGGGAGTGATGCATGGCCTAAGTTATGTCAAAATGTGTACCAAATGTCTAGAAGATGTTATTTGCAAGAAACACGGAAGAGAAAATCAACAAAATGATGTAAACACAATAAAGGACAAACATAAAGACCAAAATGCAAAATTCACAAAGAGGAATGAAAATCTGGATGAAGAACATGTTCATGACCCCTATTCTAACATGCAAATGATGAGTCCAATGTCAATATGGCACTGGGATGTAAAAGTTGCACTTGAATAATTTCCTGAAAAGTCAGGGTCTAAAGTGCAAAATTCACACATAAGTGAAAATGTGACCAAAATGTGAAGCTAAGGATCAAATCTCAGTGAAAACATGATTTTTAAATGGAATCTGTGATTAGATGCAAAATATGAGATGCAATAAGTGAAAAATATCCCAAAATGTGCAAGAAAACATTTAAAACCCTAAATGATGGATTTAGAAATAATCTAAGTGCCTATATGCAAATTACATGTGCTTACGAATGTTTGATGTGAATCTAGGGACTCTTACGCTAAATTTAAGGGTCTGAATGAGATAAAAATTGGGTTTTTATACTGGTCAGTGCAATTATGATGTTTCTTGAGTTCTAAGATGCAAAATGCACAAAGAAAACTCATTTTCTAAAGTTCTGGGGGCTAAATGCAAATTTTCAGGACCAAACTATGAAGAAAATTCAACTTCGATGAAAGACAGTGTGATTTTTAAATCTTTTGAGGCCTAGATTGTAAATTTCCCAGAGAAAAATCATTTTAAAAGATTCTAGGGGCTAAATGCAAATGTTCAGGACCTAAATGTGATAAAATCTCAATTTTAATGATGATGAATGTATTTTTTAGAATCTTCAGGGTTCAGAATGCAAATTTCACATTGAAAACTTGTTTTAAAAACGCTCGGGGCTAAATGCAAATGTTCAGGACTTAAATGTAAAGAAATCATGTTCTAGGGACCTAGATGTGATAAAAATATGCATTAATATGTAGGAATTAAAAAATAAAGCATTCAAGGGGTCATTTGTAAACTTCACAAAGATGATAAAAGAAATAAATGTATTTTAAAACCACAGGGACTAAAATACAAATGTTTGGACCCATATGTAATAAGAAAGGATTGAAATGTAACAATAAAATAAATTAAAGGATTTTAAAATAAAATAAAAAAAAGATTTAACTGTCACTGTCGGCGATTCGAAGATCACCGGCGGCGACGGCTTGGGAGACTCATTCGAGCCTCTCCGGATGCCTGATTGGAGATCAGAGGTGGAGGAAAGCATGCGGAGGAGATGTGCGGAGGATCCAATGGTGGCGATCGAGCTTCCAATGATCAGAGCGTCTTGTCGACCTCCCCTCGCTGGTGCCTTCTCTAGCGATGGTGATTCCCACGAAGGTGCGTCCAGAGGCTCCGTCTTGATGCGGCGGAGGCCGGAGAAGCTCCGGGGGTGCACTGCGGGACCTTGGGAGGTAGCGACGAGATCTAGGGAGGCCTGGAGTGTTCCTCCCACCTCCGACTCCGACGAAGGGCTCGACAAAGGTGGGGGCGTCGCTCTGAGGGCTGCAACGACGGCGTAGCGGTGCGGAGGTGCTCGTGGTGACACGGAGATGCTTCCAATGGAAGGGATCAGTGCTGGAGCGTCGGGAACACTCGGGCATCCCCACGGCGGAGGGTCGTTGACGATAGCAGCGGCAACGGCGACAGCACAGTGGTGGTAGTAAGGAGGCTCCAGATCTTCGAACAACCAAGGAGGCTAGAAGGGAGTGGAGAATAGAGGAGGAGGGATGAAGGGCCCCCTGGGGGCCTTGCCTATGGCCAAACGACCCGAGGCTCGCCGGTGGTGGTGAACTCACCACCGGAAGGGCTGTGACGGCAGGTAGGAGGCGTCGCTCCACCGTGGCGTGCTCCAGAGGTCTAGAGGGTTCTAAGGGGGCATGCCATGAATTGAAACAGAGGGGAGAAAGGGGTACCTGAGTGGCATTGTCTTTCTAGGGTGCTCGACGACGATGGCGCTCCGGTGATCCCTCTGGCTGCGACGATTCAACGCTTCTGGATTACGAAAAAGGATGGGAGAGGGGTTGTGGATGTGGGGCTCTGGATGAGGACTAGCTCTTAGGGCTGGATCGTGCAGGGAGAGGCTGGAGGCAAATCATCCCCGATTGTTGACGGTGGTGAGGTTTTATACCCCGGCGAACATCCGTAGGGCTGTCGATCCACCCCCTCAGCCACTAGGCACTGCTGGATCAAGCGCGCGGGCTAGGGACGCTCGATGGAGATCTCGAGGAGGTTGTGGATGTGCTCCGAAGATTTCGGGGTTGACCGGAGTCATTGCCGGAGAAACAGGAGCTCGTCGGAATTATTTTTGGGCTCTTGTATGGTTTTATGGTTTAAGAATGTATTGGGCTGATTTTGGGCCTACGAATTGGGCTTTAGTTTTTTTCTTTGTTTTCATTTGTTTTCTTTTGGTTATTTGTTTTAAGATTTTATTTTTGAGATTTTTAAATGGATTTTGGGTTTTAGGTTTGGGTTTTTATTTATATTTTATGATTTCACTTAAATTCATGATTAAGGTTTAATTAATTAGTTTTAGGTTTTAATTATTTTGGGTTTTTGTTTTATTTTTGTTTATGACTTTTTTATTGATTTAGGGTTTTGCTTTTTAGATTTTTAATTGGATTTTGTGGGTTTAATTTAATTTCTTAATTTTGTAATTTAAGGTTTAATTAAGGTTTTGATTAGTTTAAGGTTTTTTTGTTTAGGGATTTTTTAGGGTTTTGATTTTAAGTTTTTAAATTAGGGTTTTGAATTTTAATTTAGGCTTTTTACTTATGTTTTATGATTTAATTAAATTTGTGATTAAGGTTTAATTAGTTGGTTTTAAATTAAGGTTTTAAATATTTTAGGTTTTCTTATTTTATTTTTGTTTTGGGATCTTCATGGATTTTAGGATTTTTTTATTTTAAGTTTTTTAACTAGGGTTTTGTGATTTAAATATGATTTTCAATTTTGGGACTTAGGGTTTAATTAATTGGTCTGAAATTAGGGTTTTGAATTTTAATTAGGGTTTATTTAGAGATTTTTGGATTTTAAATTAGGGTTTATGGGTTTATTTATAGTTTTTGTGTTTATTTAGGGTCTTTTGGATTAATTAGGGTTTTGAATTTTAATTAATTAGGATTTTTAATGGATTTTGACTTTAATTAGGGTTTTCACTTATTTACTTGGATTTTAAATGATTTAATTTGATTTGGGCGTGAATTTGGGTTTTTGTCTTATTTATTGGATTTTAAGTGGATTTGATTGAATTTTACTTAATTAGGGTTTTTATTGGATTTTAGGTGGGTTTTAAATGGATTTTACTTAATTAGAGTTTTTATTGGATTTTAAGTGGATTTAATTGGATTTTATTTAATTAGGGTTTCTGTTTGATTTTAAGTGGGTTTTAAATCTGATTTTGACTTGAATTAGGGTTTCTGTTTTATTAATATGATTTTAAGTGGATTTTATTTGATTTGTTTGGTTTCAAGTTTAATTGACTCAAAGTGGGCTAGTGTGGGCTTGATTGGGCTTGTGTAGGCTAGGATTTTGATGGTCGCAACCAGAGCATCATCCGGAGGAGCCTGCTAGCAAGTGACTTCAAAATTGGGGTGTCTATAGATGCCCCTCCTTAAGCGAGGTCGAGGCAATCGAGACCGATGCTCAGAGTTGACGAGACACCCCACTTGAGTCCGCAGGAGTGTGGTATTTGCTGTGGGGTCGTGAGCCACTTATTCGACAGATGCATCGAAAAGTCATGACTCGTGGCCTTTGCATGATGCTATTGCAAAGGATGACTCTAATGCTAGGTAATGCATAAGGGTGATGCTAAAAATGAGTGGGTAGCTTAGCTCTCGGTGGGGAGCGTGAGGGATTTCCCGACTCATGTCGAGGTGTGCATGGACAAGTTTGTCAGACTTATAGGCCAGGGCAAACCTGGCGAATGATGGACCTTCTGGCCCGGGAGAATGCATGGCAAGATGCCAGAATTGCTGACTGAGGGATAAACTGATGACGGATGTCAACTGGATAGGTTGGGGGTGTAGACACCCCGATCTTGAGGTGACTCATTGATAAGACTCCAGTTGTTGCTTTGGATGTGGCTGACCCTTGAACCAACCCAAACCCGTAGCAAGCCCGCAGCCCAATTAGAAAACCAGACCAGTAAGGGAGAGCACTTACCTGACACACTTAGCTAGCACACTTCCCTAGCACACCTAGGTAGCACACTTCCCTAGCACACATAGGTGGCGCACATAGCCAGCGCACATCCCTAGCGCACACCACTTCGCAGGCTGCGGGCTGCTGGGTTTCAACCTCCCATAGCTGTTACCTCCAGCAGTGAATATGCCATGGAATATTCCAGGCTTTTCATCTGCGAGGCTCTCCCCATTCCCATGAGTTACCCATGAGAAAATCCTATATAAGGACCCCCATGTTAGAAATCCTGTGTTGAAGCTAGAAATCCAGAATTCTGCAATTCTACTCTGAGCTAATTTCTTGCACGAGCTACACCCTCTGTCCAGCAACATATATTCATTTTCTGGAGCACTCTCTTGCATCCCAAAGCATCCTTGGTCCTTCCAAAGCAACAAGGATCTCTTTATCTCTGAAATTTCGAGAGGGAACATCTTGAGAGGTAGG
>JAMKQA010063203.1:0-15986 GCA_024699735.1 Posidonia australis
TGTTTTTTGCATGATTTTTCATGTATATGGTTTTCCTTGTCTTCCATAATAGATTAGGTGGCGACTCCTTTTGTTTTGCTTTTTTCGACGTGATTTTGCCGACCGATTTCACATTCTTTTGCGGAATCTCCTCGCCGGCATGGTTACAACATCATTAACACATGCTTTACATACTCTTAAAACCATTTATCCATTATTTTATATTCACTTTTATGTATATCAGGGCTAGGGCAACATCGACAGACCGAAACCAGGTTCGGTATACCGAAATTCCCTAGTTTGGTATACCAAATATTTTCGGTACACCGAAAATCCCTGTTTCGGTCGATCGGATGTTTTTGGCCTAATGAAACTAGGTATCCTGGATTAATCTGACAGAGATTCGGTATGCCAAACCCAGGTCAGCATGCCGAATTGCCCGAAACCAAAGCACCTCCCTTATTTCAGGCTAAGCATTCGTCGGAACTAGGAGCCTCCGACGGACCCTCAAACAAACACCATAAAATGCAAGTAATTCATGGCGTGTAGACGTTTGAGTCTACTTTAAAACCCCTCAAACCATTCATCAATCCATTAACCATACATCGAGATATAAATTCTCAAAGAGAACATGCTCAAAGTTAAACCTTAAAACACTTATGGCATTTCCTACCAAAAACCCACAAAATTCATACAACCTAGCATGATCTCTACACATTCACGTCATTTATCACATTTTCATCATTCCTACAATTTTTTCCAGTGATTTTACATGCATTTTTCATCATTTCATGCAATTAACTCATTTGCTCAAACCACAAAGGAAATGAGGAAGGATAGGGGTCGCGTAACTGGCTCAGCCCTCCAGCGACCCTTCCGCACTCCGGCGAACCTCCTTGCTCCCCAGCGAAGCCTCTTCTTGCTGGCAAACCACACGGATAGCCACCACCTCTTCTGCGAGTGTCGTTCTTCCTTTCCTTCTCCTCTCTCGATTGCCTTCCCTCTTTTCGCTTGTTTCCACCTCTCTTTATCCTCTCCTCCTCCCGCGTCACTTCGGCCGTCCATCGCCTCGGAAGAGACGGCAAGACACGGGCTGGCGTCGTTGGTGGCACGGGCTGGTGGAGGGCTAAGAAAGAGATGAAAAATGGAGAGAGCTCGTAAGGGAGGGAGAAATGAAAAGAGAGGAGAAAAGACAGGTACGCTAATCAAGACAACTGTGCATCCTCAAACCGGATCCCACATTGGTCCCAAATCACAAGTAGGTGCACAGAAAGCCAACCACAAGCTTACACATCCAAGAAACAATATATTATCCATTAATAAACCAGTTATACAATATTACAATTAATTACATAGTTTACAATTAAAAATGGATAATTAGGCCCAAATGTCACATCCTACCCCCCATAAAAGAATTTCGTCCTCGAAATTCAGCTCTAATAAAATAAGTAGGGGTGCGGTCTCTGGATGTCCACCTCGCATTCCTAGGTAGCCTCCTCAGTACCATGGTGTTGCCACTGAACTAACACCAACGGGATCACTTTAATCCTGAGGACTTGCTCTTTTATGTCCAGTATCTGAACTACATTTTCAACCATAGACAGGTACTCCTCCTACAGCTCCTCTGGCTGCACTGGTATTACCTGGGATGCATTGGCCAAACACTTCCTCAACATCAATACATGGTAGGTGTTGTGCACACCCGCCAACTCTGGAGGCAGATCTAGTCTGTATGCCACATCACCAACCCTCTTGATAATTTGGTGCGGTCCGATATATCTTGGGCTCAACTTGCCTCTTTTACCGAACCACATCACACCCTTGGTTGGTGACATCTTTAGGGATACGAAGTCTCCTACCTTGAATTCCAGAGGTCTCTGCCTCCTATTAACATAACTCTTCTACCGGCTTTGGGCAGACAACAACCTCTTCCAGATCAAATCCACCTTGCCCTCGTACTGTTGTACTATCTCGGGCCCAACTAACTGCCTCGCACCCACCTCACTCCAGCAAGTGGGTGTCCTACAGGGTCTGCCATACAATGCCTCATATAGTGCCATACCAATACTAGTGTGGTAACTGTTATTATATGCAAACTCAATCAGAGGTAAGTGATCCTCCCAGCTACCACCAAAGTCCAAGGCGCAGGTCCTCAACATGTCCTCTAGTGTTTGGATGGTCCTCTTTGTCTGGCCATCTGTTTAGGGGTGAAAGGTCGTACTAAAATTTAGCACCGTGCCAAAAGCCTCCTGCAAAGCTCCCCAGAATCTTGATGTAAACCTCGTGTCTCTATCAGACACAATAGACACTAGGACACCATGCAATCTCACAATCTTAGCCACATACAACTTTACCAGTTTTGCCAAAGGAAGATTCACTCTCATTAGCAAGAAATGTGTCGATTTTGTAAGGCGATCCACTATCACCCAAACTGTATCATTCTTTCTTCGGGTTGGTGGCAATCCCGTCAAAAAGTCCATCGACATATTTTCCCATTTCCACATTGGAACGTCCAGAGGCTGCAAGGTCCCTCCGGGCTTCTGGTGCTCTATTTTCACCATCTGGTAAGTTGTACACTTCGCCACATACTCAGCAATCTCCCTCTTCATCCCAGGCCACCAGAAGTTCCTCTTCAGATCTTTATACATCTTGGTGCTTCCTAGATGGATGGTGTATCTGGAGCGGTGGGCTTCATCTAACAAACTGTTCTTGATTTCCTCTATTTGAGGCACATATAATCTCAGATCGTACCTCAACCCATCATCTACCCCAACTAAAAAATGAGGGGCATTACCAGCTTCCAGCTTCCTCCAGATATCTGACACAAAAGAATCATATTGCTGAGCTGTGACAATCGCTTTGATCATCCTTGGGCAAACAAACAAATTAGCCAGCACCACTCTAGCAGATCCCTAAGACTGTTTCTATGGCTTGCACTCCACCAGTCCCTCTAACAATTTCCATTCATGGATCATCAGATTAGCCATGACATGAGTGCGTCCGCTCAGAGCATCTACAACCACATTTGCCTTTTCTAGGTGGTATGACAAACTGAAATCATAATCCTTAATATACTCCACCTAGCACCTCTGTCTCAAGTTCAAATCCTTTTGAGTAAAGATGTACTTCAAACTCTTATGATCAGTGTACACCTTAAATTGTTCGCCATATAAATAATGTCTCCAAATCTTCAAGGCGAACACAACAGCTGTCATCTCTAAATCATGGGTGGAATAATTATTCTCATGATCTTTCAACTAGCGTGAGGCGTACACCACCACCCTACCATGCTGCATCAGCACACACCCCAAATCAGTTCCACAGGCATCACTGTAGACCGTGAAATTGTCGCTCCCAAAGGACAAAGTCAAAACTGGGGTCAATACCAAACGAACTTTCAACTCATTGAAACTCTCCTCGCACTGCCAATCCCAGGCAAAATGCACTTCCTTTCTAGTCAGTCTGGTCAATGGTGCAGCAATCTTGGAGAAATCTTGGACGAATCTCCTATAATATCCTGCCAGGCCGAGAAAACTTCTAATCTCTGTTATTGTCTTTGGTCTGGCCCAACTGCTCACAGCTTCCACTTTGGTTGGATCTACCTTGATGCCTTCTCCTAAAATAATGTGACCAAGGAAGGACACCTCTTCCAGCCAAAACTCGCTCTTGGAGAACTTAGCATAAAGTTGATGTTGCCTCAGTGTCTCCAATACGATCCTCAAATGCCTTCGGTGAGTCTGAACATCCAGAGAATACACCAGAACATCATCCATGAAGATGACTACAAACTGATCCAAATAGGGCCTGAACACCCTATTCATCAAGTCCATAAAAGTAGCCAGAGCATTCGTCAACCCGAATGGCATAACCAAAAACTCATAATGGCCATAACGGGTGCGAAAGGCTATCTTCTGCACATTTGCCTCACGGATCCTCAACTGATGGTATCTAGATCTTAGATCTATCTTGGAAAACACCGATACTCCCTGTAACTAGTCGAACAAATTGTCGATCTTGGCTAGTGGATACTTGTTCTTCACAGTGATCTGGTTCAACATCTGGTAGTCTATACAAAACCGAAGTGAATCATCCTTCTTCTAAACAAACAAAACTGGTGCTCCCCAAGGTGAAACACTGGGACAAATGAATCCCTTATCCATCAGTTTCTGTAGCTGATTCTGGAGTTCCCTTAACTCTGCAAGTGCCATCCTGTACGCAGCCTTGGAGATAGGACCTGATCCCGGCACCAAGTCAATTACAAACTCCACTTCCCTATGTGGTGGCATTCCAGGAAATTCCTCTAGAAATACATCGAGATATTCCCGCACCATCGGCAAGTCCTAAATCTCGACCATAGGCGAAGTAGAAAATGTCACACAGGTCAAATAGCCCACACTGCCTCTTGCCAAGTGATGATAGGCCTTGAGAGCAGAAATCACTTTTCTGGGTTCACCCGGTCTGGTGCGCTGTACCATACACCAGTCTTGGCCTGGACCCTCTGCCAGAACTCTTCTCTTGGGACAATCTATCACGGCTGAATGTTGTGCCAGCCAATCCATTTCCAGGATAACATCATAATCCTACATGTCCATTAGGATCAAATTGGACTAAAAATTCCTGTCCCCCAACTGAAGATCAACCGGTCTCAAATATCTCCACGCTAGACTGTGTTCTCCCAATGGAGTGACTACATCTAGCTAGAATGCCAACCTGGCTGGCCTAGTCCCAATCTCAGAAGCAAATGACTCGGAAACAAAAGAAAATGAACTCCCAGAGTCAAACAAGACTCGGGCCATCCGATCAGCCACAAGAAAAGATCCTATAATCAACACACCATAACCATAATCATAATAAGAAATACTGTTAATTACACATAGGATCTATTATTACAAGATAGGACTTAATTAATACAATCACGCTAGTTCTCACCATCTACCACATCTCCAGATGGACCAGCATCTAGGGCAGCGATGGAGAACACTCTCCCCTTAGTAGGCTGACGTGACGCATCTCTTACTGGCTTCGGCTGACTAGGACAGTCCTTCTGGTAATGCCCAGACTTCCAGTAGTTGTATCATACTAATCTGTCTAGATTCCTCTACCTATGCCAACACTACGGCGCTACATGCCCCTTCTTGCCATAGACATGGCACGGTCCCATCTGTGGGCCGCTGCTGGACCCAACGTTGTTGAAACCCATACTCTCTTCCCTACTAAATGAAGGTCATTGCTTCTGCTTCTTCCTAGAGTTGCCAGAACTCCCAGAACTTGGCGCTCCAGTCACTGACAGTCGAGAAACAGAGAGTCGAGAGACAGAAGGTCGTGAGACAGACTTTCTCTCATTTTCCTTCTTGGGATACTCCTCCTGGAATAGCCTACGATCATCCTCATAGCGTCTTGCAAGCTCAACAGCATCCGCTAAGGTCTGGCATCTGAAGCCAATAACTCTGGATCTCAGCACAGGGTTCAGTCCTTCCATAAATCTCTTGGCTCTGTTCATCTCAAAAATTAGAGCCTGAGAGAACTACTCCAGCCGAAGGAAGGACGACTCATGCTCAGCTACAATCTAACTTCCCTGCTTCAGATTCCTGAATTCTCTGTCCAGCTTATCCCTCTCATGCTCAGGGAAGAATCTCTCATAGAATACCTCTCAGAATTCTTCCCGAGAGATCATCAGTAGGTCCACGTGTAGACACCTTGATTTTGAGGCGGCTCGTAGGTGAACTCTCCAAAAGTGTTGCTTTGGATACAGCAAGTCTTAACCTCACCTTGGTTACCCTAAGCCTATAACAAACCTACGGTCCAATTAATAATTCAGGCAGTTAGATATGGAACGCCAATCTGGAGCACCAACGTAGAGCACCAATATGGAGCACCAAGTAGGCACACCAAGTTGGCGCACTAAGCTAGCGCACCAAGATGGGGCATCTAGCTGGTGCACCAATCTGGCGCATGACCATTTTTCAAGGTGTAGGCTGTTGGCTTTCCATATTCTGTGCTTGTAACCTTCACTTGCAAATATTCCTCACGAATCTACGCAAGGTTGTTGAGTTTCAAGGCCTTTTGCTTCCCAAGGAGTTACCTCTTGATCCTCTTTAAAAGGCCATCCATAAGCAACATTTCTTCTCTCTTGGCAGTCCACCCACTCTTAGCAATCAGTTCCCTTGCATCCCTGAGCACTCCCATGCATCCCTGAACACCCCCAGCTATGTCCAAAGCACCAAGGAGAAACCACCTCGAGCCACCAAGGAGTACATCAAAAGGTAGGTTCCCTTTTCACCTCTATATATTCTCTGCATGACTTTTTGAATGAAGCTCATACTGCAGATATAATTGATACAATACTTTTACGTTCATGTTTCTTGCATCCTTTGCCATGATGGTATTTGCTTGCACCCTTTGTTATATGGATGTTCACTTGCACTTTCTTGCTTAGGTTGAAGTTTATGTTGCTTTCTCTATGAAGTTCTGTTTGATATGTGGCTGTTATAATATTTGCTTGTACTATGACGTGCCTTTTGCATCTCATGTCATGTTTCGCTGCTGTTTAAATCATACAAGATATTCTCATGCATCATAAAGAAAACATGTGTAACTGCAATCCATGTGAACCCATGAGAATGATTAGAAAAGAGAGAATGAAATGGATGTTCAAGTCTTGCTTCCTTAGCATGATTGTGTTCCCTGACATCTGAAATAATGATCTGAATAGTCAGTAACCTAATTCATTGCATGTATCTAGCCCAGACTTTGAAATCAGACTGCAGTCTGATTCAAGATTTCTGGGATGCACCAAACTGGCGCACCAGCCTGGTCACAGGATGCAAACAGTAGATTTTGCATCATAGTTTACATGCTTTCCTGTTTGTTTTGGGTCCTGATCTTTTTGGTGTTTGATCTATGATATGCCATGTTCTTGCTTGCATGATTTTAGCATATAATAACCCTATTTGCATTGGTTTAGCATCTAGTGAAGTTAGCTTGTTACGTGGATTTTGTGAACTGGTGGCTTTTCAAGACTTTTTGTGTAGAGTTCTTTTGCTTCAGTTTATAATCCAAACCCAGGTAGCATAGTTAGGATTCATTGGCTTTTATCAGAGTAAGGTTGTGTGGTCCTGTGTGAGGCATATTGCCCTTGAGCATAAGACCCATGTCATGTTTTCTTGGGTTTCCTCTTTCCTTTATGACCTTGTGGAAGAGGGGGAAACTCACTCGCATGTGATTAGGTGTTTTAGATGTTCATGATGCATTTTTAGATGGTTTTATGCATGTTTGCAAGATTTTATATTGCATGGCACATTAGTCTAGCTTATTGTCTGATCTGCAATTTCATAGGCGCACATAAGTGGCGCACCAAACAGGTGCACCTGCCTGTTTTCACTATGCCAACAGTGGTTTTTTGGCATGGTGTTTAGCATGTTTCCCGATTTGCTTTGCCTTTGGTTTTCCTTGGGTGTCCTCCTGGATATATCAGGATGACTCCAGTCTGTTTGCATCCATTTTTTTGCATGGTAGCGTACGTTTTACTTATAGCAAAGCGAAGACGTTAGCCACCCGATATTGTTGGATTCGTAGTCATATCTGTGCAATATCTTTGCACCGGTGTTTGATCCGCAACTCGGGTGACCTTTCTGAGCATTAGGACACACCCTACAGTCCATCCACCCATGTTTAGCATAAGGCACCACTTGCATATATCATTTCATGGTATATCGCCCTTGGACGTACAGAAACAGGCTGAAAAGCCAACATTTCATATAAGTAAACGAGAAACCCATGAAAGACCGATTTTTCGGGCGCACGAGGGTTCCTAATACCTTCCTCGTGCGTAACAGGGATCCATGCCCAAATTTCTGGTTCATGATTGACCTTTTCCATTCGTTTTATTGCATGGTTTTAATATTTTAAAACGGTTTTCCTCGTCTCTCGTTTTTAAGTAGACTAGGTGGCGACTCCCATATTTTATCATTTGCTTTTTATTGTTTTGTCGTGACTTTGCTGGTCCTCGTGCATTTGGCCTTTCGCGCCACGCTCGAGGCTGTCGCCGTCATGGTTACACTGCGTTCGGAAATTTTGGCGCGACCACTTTGTAACGTCCCGAACCTGGGCATGTTACCTAAAGCATAGTATCATAAGCAAAATTGCACTAATTACAGTAAAATTAATTAACTGTAACAAAAGCTCACCTCTAGGAAACAATGTGCGGCTAGAAGCTTCGACTCCGACACCAGAACTCGACTGCACACGATCTACACCTAAAAACAAAATAAGCACGTGTGAGTGACATCTAAGTCACCCAATACTTGACCCTCCACTAGGGTCTCAACACAATTCATGAAAAACCATGTGTTTTAAAAATCACAATTGGGTCTCATGCCCAAAACCACACACAATCAACCATTTTATTCATTTATAGGGTTTAAAACCCAAACCATGCCCAAATCCACCTATTTGGGTTCCATATTCCTCCATGCCTTCTACATAGGGAAAACATCATCAACACATGCTTTACATACTCTTAAAACCATTTATCCTTTATTTTATATTCACTTTTATGTATATCAGGGCCAGGGCAACATCGGCAGACCGAAGCCAGGTTCGGTACACCAAACATTTTTGGTACACCGAAAATCCTTATTTCGATCAACCGGATGTTTTTGGCCTACCAAAACCAGGCATCCTAGCTTAATCTAACAGAGATTCGGTATGCCGAACCCAGTTTGACATGCCGAATTGCCCGAAACCAGGACACCTCCCCTGTTTCAGGCTACATGTTCGTCGGAACTGGGAGCCTCCAGTGGACCCCTTAAACAAACACCATAAAATGCAAGTAATTCATGGGGTGTAGACCCTTGAGTCTACTTCAAAACCCCTCAAATCATTCATCAATCCATTAACCATACATCGAGATATAAATTCTCAAAGAGAACATGCTCAAAGTTAAACCTTAAAACACTTATGGCATTTCCTACCAAAAACCCACGAAATTCATAAAACCTAACATTATCTCTACTCATTCACGTCATTTATCACATTTCCATCATTCCTACCATTTTTCTTTTCCGTGATTTTACATGCATTTTTCATCATTTCATGCAATTAACTCATTTGCTCAAACCACAAAAGAAATGAGGAGGGACAGGGGTTGCGTACCTGGCTCACCCCTCCGGCGATCCTTCCGCACTCCGACAAGCCTCCTTGCTCCCCGGCGAAGCCTCTCCCGTCAACAAACCACACGATCAGCCACCACCTCCTCCGCGCGCGTCATTCTTCTTTTCCATCTCCTCTCTCGGTTGCCTTCCCTCTTTTCGCTTGCCTCCACCTCTCTTTATTCTCTCCTCCTTCGTCATGCCTGCCGTCCATCACGTCAGAAGAGATGGCGAGGCACAGGCTGGCGTCGTAGGTGGCACAGGCTAGTGGATTCAGAAGAAAGAGACGAAAAATGGAGAGAGCTCGTGAGGGAGGGGGAAAAGAAAAGAGAGGAGAAAAAGAAAAAGAAAAAGAAAAAGAAAAAGAAAAAGAAAAAGAAAAAGAAAAAGAAAAAGAAAAGGAGAAAAGACAGGCACGCAAATTGAGACAACTATGTATCCTCAAATCAGACCCCACATTGATCCCAAATCACAAGCAGATGCACAGAAAGCCAACCACAAGCTCACACATCCAAGAAACAATAGATTGTCCAATAATAAATCATTTATACAATATTACAATTAATTACATGGTTTACAATTAAAAATGGATAATCATGCCAAAATGTCACACAAACCCTACTCTAAAACCCTAGATTTAGCCAATCCTAGTCAAAAACTCTAGACCTAGCCTAAACCCTAGTCTAAAACCCTAGACCTAGCCTAAACCCTAATCCAAAACTTAAGACTTAGCAAATCCTAGTCCAAAAGCCTAAACCTAGCATAAACCCCTAATCCAAAACCCTAAGCTGGCCTAAATAACTTAAACTCTAAATCTTGCCCTAAACCTAAACCTAAACCCTAATCCAAAACCCTAACAACTTCTAACAACCTATAACAAACCCCTAACCACTTCCCACTCCACCATAACAACCTAACCACCTATAACAACTTCTAACAACCTATAACAACCTTAACCACTTCCCACTTCACCATAACCACTCATAACAACCAATAACAAACTACCTAGCCATGGCAAGCCTATAAATACCCCCCTCCCTGCCATTTGCAAGAGAAAAAGAAGAGGAGAGAAAAAGGAGAGAAAAACACTTGAAAAATTTGAGAGGAGAGCAACCAAGTAGAATTGTTCCAACCAGAGCAACCAGAGGAAGCTCAGATCAGTGAGGAAGCTCGAAAGGGAGAAAAATCAGAGTTCAGGCCAACTCCAGCCACCTCTCTGGCGGTCATCTCCACTGCCAGCTCAAGTAAGCTTCGATCCCAGCTCAATTTCTTTCAATATTAGTTCCTTAGGACCTCCTCAACCTCCCTGAGTTGATTCCAGTAAGGCCAAGTAGCTTCCTATTCTCCGATCGGAATCAGAGTTTTATTGGGTCGCTGGACCCTATTCTCCGATAGGGGAGGTGGGGGCACGAATCCAGTGAGTGATTCGTGCCAAGGTGAGTGTAGTTAGGTTGGTCTTGGTCCCTTCTTGCTCCTCCTCCACCTTGGAAGCTTTTCCCGCACTTTAGATGCCACTGGAGAAGGGTCGCCTGACGCAGCCTCGCCGTTGCCGGAGAAGACGACCCCTGGAAGGGGTCGACCAGGTGCCTCCTACCTCGCACGACCTCTCCGACCCTCGGGGTACGTTCCCCAGCTCTCCCCTACACATCGGAGCACACAGGACCTCGCATCGAAGTCCGATTGCGTCCTACAACCACCGTCACCGGAATCATCGTAGGGCATGATCGAGAGGGGAGCTCACGCAACGTTTCTTGTCTATGGATGGTGGGAATTCCCTCACTCTAGACGCTGCTGGAGAAGAGCCGTCGGACGCAGCCTTGCCGTCGCCAGAGAAGACGACCCTTGGAAAGGGTCGACCAGGCGCCTCTCGCCTCGCACGACCTCTCCGACCCTTGGGGAACGTTCCCTAGCTCTCCCCCTACACACTGGAGCTCACAAAACCTCGCATCGTAGCCCGATCATGTCCCACAGCCACTGTCATCGGAATCGTCGTAGGGTATGATCAGGAGGGGAGCTCACGCAGTGTTTCTTGCCTTTGGATGGTGGGAAATGCTCCTCTCCATGCCCTCAGCCTTCCTAGAGCCTTAGTCTGCCGTTCCAGTGCCTCCAATGGCCTCTTTTTCTCTGTCACCGTCACCGGAGTCAAGACGACGGTGAGTGAGGTGGGGAGGAGACTGGGACCACTCAACGTCTGATCCAAGCCATTGGATCTTCCCTTCTTTCTTCCCTCTTGCCCATAGTGTATTTGGATGCCAGATCAGGAATTGGGGAGGCCATGAATGGCATCCCAGATGGCTGTCGACAGCGAGGTTCCGTCGCCAACGGCCATCATTCCTTTATTTAAAAAATAATAATAATAACTTCTTTTAAAAAAACCCTATTTCTTTTCTTTTCTTGCAGTCAGGTCCTTTTATTTTGCATTTAAGCCCCTACACTAGTTTTTTAATCATTTTAATAATGATTTGTTTTGAAAAATTGCAATGTGATCCTTATGTTTTCATTTTAATGTTTTCCAAGCTTAAATTTTTGACATAAAACCCTATGAATTAGTTTTCACTTATCTTAAGTTCATAATTTGCACAAAAAACCCTGAACTTCATTAAAATTGTTCTGGATGCATGATTTTTTGGCACAATTGCAAACTAAACCCTGGAAATTCAAATTTTTACTCAAATGTGCTCAAATTGAATTTTAAACACTAAACTTCACTGAATTTACACTGAACACATGTTTTTAAGGCATATTTGCGAACCAGTCCTTGGAAATTCATGTTTTCATTCATGAGTCCATTATTTTACACATTTAACCATGAATTTCTTCAAAATTACATTAAACACATGTTTTGCTGACAAAATTACAGATTGGACCTTAGGAATCCTGATTTTACCAAAAATACATAGTTTTGCACATTTAACCCCCAACTTCCCTAAAATTGCACAAAATGTGTTCTCTTTAACATTTTAGCTGATTTAGCCTTGGAATCTCAGCCTTTACTTAGGACATGTATTTTTTGTACAAAGGTGCCTGGAAATTTACATATTTCATCCATACTTGCATTTTGTACATTTTGTTACCCTTTTTCATGCATATATTCTCATGCTTACTCTCTTGCATCATGCACGCATTTCAAAACTTATTTTAAACTTGGTTTTCACATTATCTCCCAGGTTTCTTCCAATTATCATGATCTTGACTTGATTTGGATTT
Organism: Posidonia australis; assembly: GCA_024699735.1. Taxonomy (NCBI): domain Eukaryota; kingdom Viridiplantae; phylum Streptophyta; class Magnoliopsida; order Alismatales; family Posidoniaceae; genus Posidonia; species Posidonia australis. The sequence goes on from JAMKQA010063203.1 coordinate 12,336, forward strand.
TCATCGCCCGAGGGTGTACATTAACAGGCTTGACAAATGTCGACATGGACCCGAGCGAGGATTATTTTCTCTCATTTGGTTTTCTCGGATTTCACAAGTTTCCGCTGTTTTGCGAGATGCTTTCCGAATATTTTCGATTTTCACGATTTTCCTCATTACCCAAGGGCGTACAGTAAAGCGGCATTTTCAATGCCCACATTGTCCCTTGGATAATTTTCTTTATCATTTTTCTTTTTTATTCATTTCTTCTCTATGGTTTGGCATGTTTTCGCATTCATCTTAGGCATGTGCATTCGGAATAGACAAGCATACACATACTAGATCGTTAGCAAGCAGGAAACTTAGAAAGATTGATTTCTTCAGGCGCATGAGGGTGCCTAACACCTTCCCCATGCGTAACAAGAATCCTTACCCTTTCTTTGGTTCGCATTGATTTGTGCACTGCATCCATTAGGTACGGAGCATACATGTGTTTTCTTCACCTTGATTTCTTTTGGTTTTTCTTTGTGTTTGGTTTTCCTCGTCTTTCCATTAAAAGACTAGGTGGCGACTCCTTTTCCTTATCCTTTTCCTATCCTTCCTTGGTGTCTCTAAGTCTAGTCTCCTTCTTTAGATTCACCATCTTCACTGTGACCATATCGGGACTCCTCGTGTGTTTCCACGCACCTTGGAGTCGTGTAGGGTTCCACCGGCATGGTCACACAAGTCATCCTAGATAGACAATTGAACCATGCAGTTCAGTCCTAATAGAGAACCTAGGGTGGGCCAACGCCACATAGGAGGGCGTCTTTCCTGCTCATTGCTCAAGCATTCATGAAATTGCTTTTTATGCATATCAACACACAACTATGGGCATATCTTGACATACCCAGTACAGATCAGTTCATTGATTTAATGATCTCTTTAGTGATCAAGAGTACAGCCATAATATATACTAATCTATCTAAAAGTTGTATCTGCTTTATTGGTGCAAACATATATTATACTTGTTGCAATCATTTAGTATCCATGACTACCATGGCAATTTTATTAGTTTGTTTATTATGGTTAAATTGAAGTAGTTGACAATATGTGTTGTGGCAATTGCAATTTAGAATTAAAGTTTGTTGATTTTATGTTCTATAAAATGTTAAGAAAGTAATCATTTTATTATTTGAGTTTCATATTCTTATTTTCTATTGTTCAATTGTGCACAATCAAGTTTTATTTAGACCTAAATAGGATATGCAGTGTTATTGATGTTATGTTAAATCTAAAATTATGATTTTTTTTCAACATTAATGGTTGGAAAATGCAACTAGATTTTGATATAATAAAAATGTTGGACATAGGCACCAATTAAAATAAGTGTCTCAACATTCATTTCTAGTATTTTTGGTAACCAGAAGTACCAGTATTGAAGAACGATATAGCTAACAAAGTGTCTACATCCCTTTCACTTGTCCAACATAGATCGACACTAGCACAACATGGCAGTTGGCATGTCCTAGTTTTGTACATTGTTTAATTTATTTTTATTTCTAAATGCATAAAGAATACGTAGTCTCTCCTTGCCTAATCATCTATAATTCAATCAAAAGGATAATTAGGTGTAGATGAGACTTTAGATTACAGAAATAGACAAAAAAGCTAATGAACAAACAAACCTCTCAATGTTACAAACCTCACAATATGTATCCACCTAGATCGGCTTCAAATCTCCAAACATACACGTGAGAGTCCTCAATGGCACAAATTGCATGCTTGCCATTAGTTGCTAAGGAGATTGAAATCTGACTAGTTTTGTTACAAAACCCTGTAACTACCATTTATTTTACAAAATTGATCAAACAATTGGTAAATTGTTATTTAATTTCACCTTAAGATGTGGTCATGTTCCTATCCATAGGCATTTTTTGATGTCATGTAATGAATACATTTACATGAAAAAAGAAAAAAGAAAAAATTCCACCTTACATCTAAACAGTGTCCTACATGTTAGTACGTCAGAAACCTGTAATTTATCAAAATGTCGAATAATAAGCTTGTCAATTATTCCTTTACTGATGCATTACACGTTTTCCTATTATGATGGCCAAGATTGTGACATCTTCCACACTTTATTGGTGTCGTTTCTCAAACCCTTGATGGCATGCACTTCATCTTCGGTCTACAAGATCTTTGTTTCGTGATCCAAGGTTTAATTACAACGGTATTGGGACAAACTCCTACTAGATCAATCACTGAAATAGGATTTATACACTTCTCATAAGCAAATCTATAAGTTGCCGATGTAAAATATGGACTATAAAAGTTATTAATATTCTTGCTAACAAATGGAATTACCTTACAAATATATCTGCATAGCAACCGCTTCACCCTCCATTCTTTGCAAGAACAATCAGATGTCTCTAGATTAACAATACAAGATGGGTGATCATGAACCTCAATAATTGTAAAAGGTATACTGATGCTACATTTCATTCCTCTATAATCATGAATATTACTTTTGAGTTGCTCTTCTACTTTGGGGCAAATATATGATTCCCATGTACTACTTTCAATCTTCCTTTTTGACATCATTTCCATGATTTGAATGCGTATATGATCTATTAGTTTGGTAATGGCCAAGTGATGGGCTTCCATAATCCAAGCATTAAATGATTCAGCAATATTAGAATTTATATAACCGTAACATTCTCTTTCAAACAATGCATTAACCCAATGTTTTGGTTCGAAAGCCTCCACAAAATTCTTCACATACTTTGAAGCTCAACATAAAGCATTGTAATTTTCTTGAAAGTCCTCTACTTTAAATTTGTTAATGCATTTCTAGAAAAGTAGTGCCAACCTACAAGAAAGATCCATTATTAATGTTATACAAAAATATATGTCAAAATTGTGTAAAGTAAGAGACAAACCTGTTTCATACTACTTTGGGATATCATTGAAGGACTTGTGCAATGAAATTTTCACACAAGTGCCTTAAACAATAACCATGATGGGAAGAAGGAAAGTTTCATGGAATGGATGGACCTAGTCCTTTACATCGATCTGATATAAATGTGTATGTTGTAGTCGGATTGAGAATTTCCTTCAAGTTTTTCATAAACCATTCCAAACTTTCTTCTGTCTCCAAGTCAACAATGGCAAATACTAATGGATATATACCATTTTCCCCATTTACACCATTTGCAGTAAGTAAGACTCCTTGATACTTTGATTATATATGTGTACTATCAAGGAATATAAGAGGTCTACATCTAGTATGAAATCCAAACATGTATGCAAAAAATGCGATAAAGATTCTTTTAAATCTTACACCTTTAGCATCACTATCATTATCACACTACAAATCAAAATATGAATATGGATTTCTCCATATGGCAATTTCAATATACCTCCTAAGCTTGTCAAACGAACATACTTCAGCCCCGTATAACTGTTTCCTCGCAATCTCCTTACTATTTCATACTTGATGACAAGGAATATGAATAATGTAGACACCCCAATTTTGAGCTCATTTGGCAGCAGGCTCCTCTGGTTGATGCTCTGGTCGCGACCACCAAAACCTTAGTCCACGTAGGTCCCAATCAGACCCACACTAGCCCACATGGCCCAATAAAACACTAAAACCCATTAAAATTCACTGAAAAGCAAATAAAACACTTA
>JAMKQA010063205.1:0-10978 GCA_024699735.1 Posidonia australis
ATCGCCTACGGGCGTACAGCAAAGCGGCATGATCCATGCCTACATTTCATCCATGAGATAATCTTTTTCCCCTTTTTGACTTTGTTTTTACTTTGACTTGGCATGATTTCAGTCATCATCTTGCACAAGCATATAGAATAAGCAACACGCATTTTAGCAGACCATAGACAGTAGGAAGCCTAGAAAGACTGAGTTTTCTCAGGCGCATGGGGGTGCCTAATCCCTTCCCCATGCGTAACCAGAATCCTTACCCTTTCCTTGGCCCGCATTCATTCTTGCATTATCCATTAGGCACGGATCACACATGCATCATTGCATCTTGTTTGCTTTCTGCCTTTTTTGGTGTTTTCTTGGTTTTCCTCGTCTTTCCATTAAAAGACTAGGTGGCCACTCCTTTTCTTATCCTTTTTGTCTTCCCTTTGGTGTTTCCGAGTCTTGTCTCTTTCTCTGGATTCACCATTTTCGCTGTGACTGTATCGGACCTCCCAGTGTGTTTCCGCACACCGGAGTAAGGTTTTGGTGAACCGCGCCCAGGGGTTCCACCGGCATGGTCACAATCCCTTTCCTCGAACTCGCTGCTCCCACCGTGGCCCTATCGATCCTCGTGTCCTCTTCTCATCGATAGACGTGCATGGGGGTTTCTCCTCCGTTGGCATAGTCACAGGAACTGGCGACTCCGTTAGGGATATTAGACTCCAGCTTTCATGTTTGCATTTTTCGTTCGCTTGTAGGCTCGTACTTGTTTGAGCTTGATACATTGCTTGTGTCACGCGTACCTTTGTTTGGTGTCTTTCATGCTTTTTGTGTGATGGTTGTTTTGTTTTACACAAATATGCTACATCACCACTTGCACATAACATGCTTCATGCCTTTTGCTGTGATGTTGGCTTTTCTTTTCACCACTATGATCACGTTACACCCACACATGCCATGATCCTACGTTTTGATGTTATATGTGATGATTACTTACCATGATTGGGTGTTTTCTTCCCTTTTCTGCATCTGCCTTGCTTAGGAAAGTAGAGACATGCTTGCTATCCCCTACAGGCTTAATTTAAAATCCACAAGATAAAAGCAACATCTAGGCACAACTATAGACAGACATACACATGTTCCCTTATCCGGTTTAGTAAAATGCATGTAAAATACACCAAGTATATTTGCATGAATGATTCATATAGGAGCATGCATCTTCTCCTCTCCTGAGTCCGCCTACAGTCAACGAAGGGTAGTCTCGGCTTCTCATTCTATCACTTTGGCATAGGACGAGGTGCTGATCTGTCCCCTTGTCTGAGGTCGTGTTGGTGTTAGTAGAGGGTACATCCCATGCTTTGGCAGGGTCGAGGCTCCCAATGCACCATCGTTCCTTCACTTTGGCATGGGACAGAACCTTACTTTCTGGCCTTGAGTCGAAGATCCGTATGACCCATGAGAGAGTCCAGAGTAGAAGACCTACTAGGATACACATAAATGGTGAGAGAGTGCATTGTAGTTGCATCCATGTGTATGTGTCATTCATACCACTTTAATAAGCATCGCATGACTTTTGTTTATGTCGTAGGTTCTGACTTTGGTCTTGTTGTCTTTTGGCCACGTAGGTTAGTGAGCGAGTTCCCTAGCCTTAGTTCAAGCGCTCCTTTGTTTGACATCCTTATTGCGATTGCTCATTGCCATCTTTCCCCGAGTTATCCGTCGATTTTGGCGATAACTCGTCCTAACATTCATCCCCTTGTTTGCCACCATAGTCCTGTCATCACCTGTTCCTGGTCAGCTATGGCCCAGCGCGTTAGTGATGCTTACGCCACTGCTATCCTAGAGGCGATCTCCACCTCAATCCCTTTCACTCTAAGTGTTACATCTGTGGTCCCGTCATCTCCTTTTGTGCACCACTTCCCAGTGTCGGAGGAGTCCACTCCATTTCCTCTAGGACTTCAGCACGCTGTCAGTCAAGGACCCATCATCGAGTTTGTTGCGGTGACCGCCACTAGGGTCCCTGAAGCACCGCTAACTATCACCTACTGTAGACACCTCGATTTTGCAGTCATTTGGTAGTAAACTCCTCTAGAAGATGCTATGGTTGCAATCACCACCCCTAAAACCCTAATTAATCAAAGTAAAACCCTAATTAAAACCAAAAGTAACAAAATTCACTTAAATCCACTTAAAACCCTAATTAATTAAGTAGAACCCTAATTAAAACCAAAAATAAACAAAATCCACTTAAAATCCAAATTAATCAAGTGAAAACCCGAATTAAAGTCAAAATCAAATAAAATCCATTTAAACCACTTTAATCCATTTAATTTCAAGGAAAACGTAAATTAAACTCAAAAACCCTAAAAAACCCTAAAGTCACTTAATTAAGTTAAAAACCGTAATTTAAACCCAAAACCTTAATTAAAATCCAAAAAACCTTAATTAAACTAAAAAACCCTTAATTAAAATCTAAAAAATCCGAAATTAAACTCAAAATTCTAATTTAAAAACAAAAACCCTAATTTAAAGTCACTTAATTAAACCCAAAAGACTTTAACTTAAAATCACATAATTAAACAAAACCCTAAAAAACCCTAATTTAAAAACAACTAAACACCAAAATCACAAAATCTAAACTTAATTAAAATCACCAAAACAAATTATTAAAAACCTAAAATAAAACCAAAACCCTAAAACCTAAAACAACAAGAAACCAAAAACAAAAACAAAACCAAAAGCCCAAAAACAAGGCCCATTAAGCCCAATACACCCATGGCATTTTTCTCAACCAAAACTTAGGGAAATTAAGAAAATAATTCCGACGATCTCACGACACCTAACTGACCCATCTCCTTCCTTCCCCAATTGCCAGCCACGATGCCCATGATGCCATGATCCCCCTCGCACCTTCCATCTCTCTTAAAAGCTGGAGAAACGACCCGGAGAAGGGGAGGAACAGACCAGAAGAGTAGGAAGGGAAGAACGAAGGAATCGCCGGAGAGACCACCTTCCAAGCCTTTTTTTTTTTTGCAAAGCCTTTTCTTCCACTCCTCTCATCCAGAGCGAGCCTGAGCAATCCCCCACACCTAGACCATCTCCTTAGGCCCCTCTCTAAGCCTCAGAATCCCATGAACCGCCGCCACCACAGTTGTCGGACTAGAGGAGCATCGCCGTTCAACCTCGCCGGGAGAGACAACCGCCATCATCCAAGGTAATTTCCAACCCCTCTAGTTTTCAATTGTACTCCTTTAGGCACATAGAATCTCCCGTGTCGTTTAAATTGCACTCCGATAGAATACACAGGCCTTGTGCACCGTCGTTTTTACCTCCGGTGGTGGGTTCACCACCACCGGTGAGGCCAGGGGCCTCCTTATCAGAGGAAGGCCCTGTGGGCCACCCTTCCTTCTCCTCCCTCTTCCTCCTTGAGCTTCCTTTGCTTAGAGGAGGACTTCTTGGCCTTCCTGTGGCCAGACGTCCGCCACTGTCGCCACTGCACCCATCGCCGAAGCACGAGACGGGGAGAGCCCTTCAGGCCACCCCAACCTCCAATGACCCCACCGGGATCCTCCTCGCGCTTCCCTGGAGCATCTCCGGTGCTCGCCGCGTTGTCCCAGCTACCACACCGCCATTAGCTCCCTCCGTCGTCGTCTTCTCTAGCATCGATCGTCGCTCACTCGAGCCAAAGGTGGGGAGGCATCTCAAGCCACCCCAGTCCGGCCCTACGCCCTGAAGAAGCTCGTTGTGATGCCCTCAAGCTTCTCCGACCATCGCCACCGCCTTCCCTCCGTCACAACGTCGCTGGAGACCCGCCAAAGTCCGCGTCGGAGTGGGAGTGCCGGCGATCCGTCGGTGATCTTTGAAACAACCAGATTTAACAATAATTTTTTTAGTTTTCAATAATTGCACATAGGTCCTGATTATCGTTACATTTATGTCCCTGGAATTCCTTTTAGGTCCTCAGTTCTTGCATCCAGGTCCTTTTTTCTTACATCTAGGTCTTTTTTTCTTACATCCAGGTCCTTTCTTGCATCTAGGTCCTTTTTTATTACTCTTGGGTCCTTTTTTATTACATTTAGGTCCTGTGTTTTTGTGTTTAAATCCCTGAAGATTTAAATAAATTTCATTTCTTTATTATTCTTATAAATATTGCATGATTGGTCCTGTTTAAATTTTAATATTGCATTCATGTTTTCCTTGCAAGTGAGTTCTAGGAATTTATTTTGTGATTCCCGAATTCTCCCTTTTTTAAAATTGCATTGTAAATATTGCACATTTTGTCCTATTTAACTTTTAATTCAATTTTCAATCCTATTCATGCATGTTTTATCACACTTAAGCCCCTGAGATCATGTTTTCTTTGCATTTAAGTCCTGAGCTTTTGCATTTTGCCCCTAGAGTTCTTTGAAAAGAATTTCCTTTGTACAATTTACGTTCAAGACCTTAAAGTTATCCATAATTACGATCATGTAAAAATCTTAATTTTTATCACATTTTTGGTCCTGAAATCTTTCATGTTAGCCCTTGAACTCCATCCATAGTGTTTTTTGGACAGAAATATTTATACCCAGGCCCCTGAATTTTTCTTAAATCATTAATGACGGTTTTAATTGCATTTTAAATCACATTTTAATATGTTTCCCATTTATTGATCACATGTGCATGTAAAATCATCACCTGAATAAAGTTTTCATTAAAAAACCTTGTTTACAATATAAATGTATATTTGATTTCACATTTTTGTCAGATTTGCACCCTATGTGGGAATTTTGCACAGTAGACCCTGGATTTTTAAGAAACTACCAAAAGTACAATTCTCACACTACAGAGCCACATTTTCTTTGAATCCTACATCCTAGCATTAAGATAAGACTTTTTAGAATACATTTTAACCATGATCTTCTCCTTTCTGTGAATTTTGCACATTAAACCCTAAGTTTTCAGGAAATAATCTAGGTGCCATTCTCACACACCTCAGTGCCACATTTTCCTTTGGTCCTTCATCTACACACTAGGATAGAAATTTCTGAATGTATTTTGGTTCAAATTTTCATCTTTCACTGTGAATTTTGCTTTTTGGCCCTTGTACTTTTCTCTTATTGTGCTTACATCATTTTACTTGTTTTGAGACTTTGGCTTCTACATGTTTTCATGGAAACAACATTTTACTGAAATTTTGCATACATTCTGGCATACCTTGGACCATGCATTATCCCCATTCATGCATTTATCACATTTGACCACTGAAATGACTAAGTTATCCCTATGTCAACAATTCATGCACATACATGTTAGTTATTGCACCAAGTCATGCATAATATCTGTCTAAAGCATTCCTTAGAATCTTTTACCCATTTATGTACATCTTGATGCATTCTATATAGTTTTTGCTGCATTTGCACATCAATCCATCCCTTTTGAATAAGTCTGCATTTCATGTATTCTTCCATAGATTTTTCTCATACCTGTCTTCGAAGTCCTTCATTTGATATTCGATCTGACTATCTTTATTCCATATTTTCGGATTTTTTGATTTGATTTGGATTTCATTGCCCGAGGGCGTACATTAACAGACTTAAAGGCCGACATTGGCCCCACCACGGATTATTTTTCCTTTTTGATTTTTACGACCTTTTCCATGGTTTCGATGACTTGGGTTGACCCCACTTTCTATCGTTTTGACCTTAGTATGGTTTTCTAGACCATTCATTACGAAAACATCGTCATTTTATGTGATTTTCTTCTCACCTCACCATTTGCTTATTTTATGTGGATTTCTTTGCAATTTTTTCGTTTGGATTTCTATGGTGTTTTCTGCACTTCTAATGATTTGGGTCTATTTTATTATTGATCCCCTTGACATTAGTATAGTTTTCTGAACCATACTTTACAAAAACATTGTCATTTTATGTGAATTTCTTCACATGTCACAGTTTTCCTATTTTATGCGGATTTCTTTGCAGTTTTCCCACCTTGATTTCTTGCGATGCTTTCTTTGATTCTAATGACTTGAGTCAGTTGCAATTTTGACATTCTTGAGACTTGTATAATTTTTTGAGCCATTCTCGCCAGAAACCTCATCATTTAATGTGATTTTCTTTGTTGTGTCATACTTTGTGATTTCATCATCTCATGTGGATTTCTTTGCAGTTTTCGCGTACCATCTCGCACATCCATCTAGTATTGTCTTGGCATTTGTATTAGCATGTTAAGAGCACGATCTAGGCTTAGCAAGCATTCACCTAGCCTCTAGTAAGTGAATTAGACTAGAAAGACTGAATTTCTCGGGCGTACAGGGGTGCCTAACACCTTCCCCATGCGTAATAGGAATCCTTACTCATCCTCTAGTTAGCATACATCTGGACTTCATATTTGCATCTCATTCATTCACTTTTTGTGATTTGTTTGTGATTTTCCTAGTCTTTCCCTTAAAAGACTAAGTGGCGACTCCTCTTACTTTCCGTTTTTTATCCTGTCTAACGCCTTCGCTATCCTGGCATGGCTATGGCCTCCTCTGTCTAACGCGACCCCACGTCGAATCCCTGGGCCAAGTATGGTCATAGAAACTGGCGACTCTGCTGGGAATAGTAGACTCCGACTTTCAGGTTAGTCTTTTCACTTGCTTTTAGATGCTTTGGCTTCACACACTTGTTTGTTTGCCTTGCTTGAAATTGTTCGCTTACTTAGTGTGCCTTTCACACTTTCTTTTCACACTTTTGCTCTGTCACTGCACACACATGCTATATATATTGCCTTTTGATGTGATGGATGTTTTCTTTTCACAATCATGATGCCACGACACTTGCACGTGCCATGATCATGCCTTTTGCTTGTTGTTTTCTTGCTTGTTTGCCTTACTTGTGTGTTTTCTTCCCTTTTCGCACTTGACATGCCTAGGAGAGTAGAGACAAGTTTGTTTCCCCCTTCTAGTTAAAATAAAACACACAAACTCAGAGAACAATTAATAAGGCAAAACTAGAGACCAATTTGAACTCTTCCCCTTGGTTAATAAAATGTAAGTAAAACATACAAAAGTATACATGCATGATCCATTCATATAGGTGCATGCATTCTTCTCTCCTGAGTCCACCTACAGTTTGCGAAGGACATTTCTGGTAGCCCGTTCTATGGCTTTGGCATAGGACGTGTTACTAGTTTGTCTCCCCTTGTCTGGGGTCGTGTCGGTGCTAGTAGAGGGTACAACTCCATGCTACTGTAGGAGATGAGGCCACCAATGCACCACCCATTCACTGCCTGCGCTTTGGCCAGGATTTAGAGTGGGGACCTTACTTTCTTGCCATGAGTCAGAGACCTGCATACCCCTGAGAGAGTCCGGAGTAGACAGCTTACTAGGACACACATAGATGGTGAGAGAGCACATAATAGTTGCATCCATATGCATGTACATACATGCCACCATAATAACATTGCATCTATGTCTTGTTCTACTCACATCAGGTTTCCCTAATGCCTGTTTGTTTCTTACAGGTTAGCGAGCGAGTTCCTCTACTGGAACTCGAGCGTCCCTGTTTTCTGTTTCCCCTTTAGTGATAGATCTCGCCCATCCTTTTCTGAGTTACTCGTCGCTGTCGACGATAGCTCGTCCTAGGACCCGTCCTTGGCCTTATCACCGCAGTTCGATTCTCACTCGCTCTCATTCCACCATGGCCCAGCGTCTCGGTGAGCCTTTGACTTCTGCTGCTCCCAAGGTCACTACTTCTGCGGTCCCTCCTTTGACACTGATTTCTTCTACCACTCCTCCCAACAATCGTTTCTTGATGGTCGGGAATTCCTCGGGCACTGGAAACTGGCAGGCTCATTCCACTACAGAGCCGATCATCGAGGCCGTCACTGTGATGGCCACACACATTCCGGAGACCCAGCCTTTGTTTTATCCTCTGGCTGGACCTACTACTTTTATCACCCAACCACCTGCGACGACATCTCTGATAGGATCTCTCTCTGTTGGATAGTCTAAAGTCCAACCACCACTTGGATCTTTTATGCCTTTTACTGTGGTCTCTGGTACTGTTACTGACGGGTCTCGTGTCCTCCACAACCAACAGCTTCTTAAGCTCGCTCAAAAGCTTCAGGGCATGGGTTTCTATATCCTTCTAGCTTCTGTTGCTCCTCCAACGATTCCAGAGGTCCCTTCGTTGTCGTCCCTAGCATATCATGCTACACCCACTGCACCACCTCCCCGGCCATCGCCCCAGCTTCTTTCGACTTCGGTGGTGACGGGACCGACTTCGCCTGTAGCTTCCTCACTAGTCACCGCACAGCATCCCTCCTATGCACCTGGTGGCCTGCCTTTAGGTTTGGCAGGGGCACAACACCCTCACATCTCATTCCTCAGATTCGTCTCGAGACAGCAGTTCTACCCCACTCACACTACACCTCACTTAGCACATCATGCATCTCCCCCTCCTTTCTTGCATCAGAACCAAGTTTCTGCATACACCCCACAACACTTTGTACCAACACGTGGGTACACCAACCATCGTGCATTGACATTAGCAGACACGATGGTGGATCAAGAGGAGCACCTCGGTGTGACCCATGTGGCGTACGTCGGACCTGCCCCAATTGCATCACCCTCATCAGCCGCTCCAGATGCCCTCCACGCCAGGGTGGACAATCTAGAGAAAGCACTTCGACAAGTGCAGGGATGAGACTGCCAGTCTTACCAATTCCAGGACCTCTGCTATTTCCTAGAGGCTACTCTCCCATTGAACTTCCAAGTCCCAAATTTCGAGAAATACAATGGTAAAGGCTGCCTTATCACGCATCTAAGGGCGTACTGCGAAGATCTCGCATAGCTCCAAGCTGACGAGAGGTTATTGATTCGTCTTTTCCAAAAGAGTCTAACCGGTCCTGCATTGAAATGGTTCACCTCTTTAGATATGGCCCGGATAAAGACTTGGAACAACCTTAGTCAGGTGTTCCTGGAACAGTACTCCTTTAATTTCGACTTGGTCCCTAAGCATGAGGACCTCGCAGCCACCAAGAAAAAGCCCCATGAATCATTTGGAGAGTATGTTGGGCGCTGGTGCACTTTTGTTTCACAAGTTCGAGATAAACCCTCTGATGAGGAATCCATTAAGATGGTTATCCAAGGAGCGCAGCCAGCCATCGGGGCCCTGCTTAGCATACAACCTATCACTACTTTTGCATCACTGATCTGTGCTGGCGCTCACGTAGAAAGTTCGCGGTGTAGTGGCAGCTTCCCCGTGCTCATTGCATTCGCCAAACAAGCCACGTCCCCTGCTTCCGTACCAGGAACAAATGGTAGCAGCGCTAGCAATGGGGCGAACGGTAACACCAATAAGAGGAAGAATCCCCCCCAGAATGCCGTTGCATTTGTCAGACCTCCTGCAATGCCTGTTGACACAAGACGCCCATCTCAGCAGCACTTTGTTTATGCATCCACATGTAGAGCACCACGCACCTCACATATCACTACTGTCGTCGAGCCAGTGTATCCAATCGCACCGGCAAGGCCAGGACCGTACCAAGGTCAGGCACGACCGTGCCTCCTAGAGCGCCGCTTCATGCCTCTGGTCAAGCCATTGAGTGTCGTCCTCCTGAAGGTACAGTCGCTCCTGAAGTTCCCGAAAGTCTGCTCACCGCCACATCCACTGCCAAGGTGGTACAAAGCAGACTTATTCTGCAACTTCCACCGCACCGCGGGGCACGCGACGGATAGTTGCTTCGTGCTCCGACATGCTATTTAGGACTTGATTGACAATAAGGTCATTGTCATTCACACCCAGCAGATGGAGTCAGCACCGGCACGAACACAAGCATCTACATCTGTCCCTGATCCCCCTAGCATTGTTAGATAGCCTCTCCCCGAGCATGACCGTCCAAATGCTCCAGGGACCTCTAGGATGCATGTACTTTTTCTCACCCTGTCCAATGTTCCCATATTGGACCCTTCGAAATTGATTCATGATTAGTCTACTCCGTTCCCATAGTCTTTGTATCACTCTTTTCTCGAGGGTTCAAGCTCCGTGGTGAATATGATCCAACTCACTGCTAGACCAGAATATCCAATAATCCCATTGGCACACCCACCATCTCCTAGTGTTCCAGCAATCTTGCTAGCACACTCGCCCCTACTAACCACATCAGTGACCCTACTAGCACAATCCTCTCCATCTATGGCGCTTGTCACCCTGCTAGTTCATCCCATCACATAGTCTCCCCAACCTGTATCCCTGCCAGTTTTACCAGATGCAAGCCTACCCCTTGTTCGGCCAGAGTTAGTCACTAAGGCACCCGTGGTTGTTAAGTTGACCCAAAATACTCATCGCATGTCTTATGAATATGCCGCAGAGATGTGTGCCGAGGTCACGCGTTTTGGGCGAGTATATAGGGCCCCACATCCTGAGCCTAAGCAAACCCAGACAACTGTAGCTCCACCATAGCTAGAAAGCCAACCAATGAAGCCCACCATTGAGGAAGCCTTAGCAAAGCCCTCATCCACTATAGCCAAGCCTGTAGCCAACATCACTGCTCAACTTTAGAAGGTCAAGGTCGACATTTCCATTTGGGATTTGATCCACACTTCGGCCCAGCATCGAGAGGCTTTTCTCTGGGTTTTCCAGGCCACCCATGTGGCCCCCACCATAGAACCTACAACCCTAGAAACAATGGTAAACATGATTGCCACACCCCAGGTGTAGACACCCCAATTTTCCTAATTTTGCAGGATGAGGGTCTGGTGGCTGAGCTTAAACCCCTTAACCTAGGCCATTTGATTCATGGAGACCCAATTGGGCCCATGAAGGCCCACTAAACCCTGATTGAGCCCATTTGAGCCCACTACACCATTTCAAGCCTATTTGACCTCATGGAAGTCTTTTGAGTCCATTTAGCCCTTTTGGACCCATTCAGCCCTAATCGGCCCATGTGGGCCCACAAGGCCCACATAGGTCCACTGAACCCAATTTGAGTCCATTAAGGCCCATTAAACCTATTTAGGCCTATTCAACACCTTTTA
>JAMKQA010063206.1:0-11049 GCA_024699735.1 Posidonia australis
TTAATTTGGACTTGAATTAGGGTTTTTGTTTGATTAATTGGATTTTAAGTGGATTTTATTTAATTTGGACTTGAATTAGGGTTTTTGTTTGATTAATTGGATTTTAAGTGGATTTTATTTAATTTGGACTTGAATTAGGGTTTTTGTTTGATTAATTGGATTTTAAGTGGATTTTATTTAATTTGGACTTGAATTAGGGTTTTTGTTTGATTAATTGGATTTTAAGTGGATTTTATTTAATTTGGACTTGAATTAGGGTTTTTGTTTGATTAATTGGATTTTAAGTGGATTTTATTTAATTTGGACTTGAATTAGGGTTTTTGTTTGATTAATTGGATTTTAAGTGGATTTTATTTAATTTGGACTTGAATTAGGGTTTTTGTTTGATTAATTGGATTTTAAGTGGATTTTATTTAATTTGGACTTGAATTAGGGTTTTTGTTTGATTAATTGGATTTTAAGTGGATTTTATTTAATTTGGACTTGAATTAGGGTTTTTGTTTGATTAATTGGATTTTAAATGTTTTAAATGCGTTTTGTTTGGTTTTAATTTTAATTAGGTCAGAGTGGACTAGTGTGGGCCTGAATGGGCTTGTGTGGGCTTAAGTGGACTAAGGTTTTAGTGGTCGCAACCAGAGCATCATCTAGAGGAACCTACTGCCAAATGACTTCAAAATCGGGGTGTCTACACCATGTCTTTGGAATATCTTGAAGTTCATCTTTACAAAAATTCGAATGGCTTCTCTAGAAGGGGTGAATAGAGAAACTAAGTATTTTTCAATTTTACTTTGTGTTTTCAATAACATACACAAGCATCAAATGAATTTGGAGTAACTAATTAAGTGTACATAGAAAGGATGAGAGACAATGAAGTGCATTAGTGATTTATAGTTGTTCGGCCAACCTTAGCCTAGTTCACTCCTCAAGGACCCTTATTGAGATTTTCCTGTTAATTCAAATCAAAACTTACTTGTTGGATGAATTCTTGCCAACACCACAATCTGTGAATCCTTCTCACACCTAGAGAAGCTTGAAGCACACTTTCTTTACACTTTTTGCTTACAACAACTCACTAAGATCTCTCAACTCTTTTTGTCAAGGATTTAGAAAATGAAAGCTCTTTGAAATAGCCAAGGAGTATTAAGAATGTGAGAATTGAGCTTAGGCTTGTAGGACTTGAGCTATTAATTGCTATTAGAGCTAATGTGTGTTTTCAAGGGGTGATTAGAGCTCTATTTATACTAATTACTTGAGCTCAAATTGTGTCTAACAGATATAATAGATATTTGCAATAGACTCCTGATTCGGTATGTCAAAATTCTTCAATCGACCGAAAATCTTTAACAATCAGAATGTTCGGTATGTTGAAACATTTCAGTACATCGAAATTTATTAAAGTTTTCACTGTTCAGATTTCATTAGCCAGTAACTCCATTAATTAACTTTTTACCTATTTCGATATACCGACAAAATTTAGTATGCTGAAAATGACCTTGGACCTATATTTCATTATTTTGCTAATGATTTCCTACTAGGTCTATGAGTATCCCTATTTACCTAGGATTTTGACTTAGGTTGGAAGATCATTACAAATCCTAGATAATACATCAAAAAATAGAAAAAATTGCATCAATTTTGATACAAATATACTTTGAATAATCATTTGGTCTTCTTGATTCCTTCATGTCTTCATAACTCTTCCATTAATCTTCAGAATGGCCTTTGTAATTCTTCTTTTTGGAGCTTGCCTTAACTTCAGATGTATCTCCTCATAATATTCTCCATACTTTGTCCTTGAAATGCTTTTCTTGTGTGTGGCAAATATTTCTCAAACACATGCTTTAATATATTTATGAAATTTACTTTGTTATCATCAAAATACAGATTGACTTTTTTCCAATAGACATTAGAATCACTAGAGCCAAACTTTAAGCATCCCTTGCATTATTCTTTTTTTTTCTTTTCAATTGAGGAAACACTGCCTTGGTTGGATCAATGTGATTAAAAGTTGGACTACAAGAGACAACGTTAATAGTATTGATCATTCTAGTGATCTTCCTTATGTTTATTGTACTTTTCCATTTTCACGTCTCTTTGAGAAAAGATCACATGGATATATTTTTTAAGCAACTAATAAAGGAGAGATTTGGACAAAAAATAAGAAAAAAAACTTGATGGTTTTCCTTTATCTTGATAGGATTTCAGGAGGAGGTTTCAAGAGATTTGGAAAGAAAATTAAAACAACTGATGTCTTTAATGTTTGAACTACTTTCAAATAAAATATATATGATAAGTTACACTTTGTTTTCTTCAACCATGTGAGGTTCTCACTTGGCCCTCTTTAAGTTTAAAACATTGCAATATCTCTCCCTAAAAGTTCATTTTTAAACAATTACGTTCTTCCATCTTTTAATACTAATCACATAACCTTATAAATAAAAAAATTCTCATCTTCAATTGCATTAAATTCTTCAACTTCCCAACTTCGTTCCTACAACACAGGCCAAAATGGTCAGATCAGATTTATAAAAATAATCAAAATTAAGGTTACATATGGTTTTTCACACTTTGAGGGGAGCATTATAACATTTGAGGAGCCTAAGGTGAAAATCCTATCTAGTTGAAGAGGCAAAATGTAAGTTACCTAATAAAATAACATGACAAAGAGTTTGAAATTGTGAGATTAAAGCTGTCATTGAGTAGGATATGGGTAGAATAATGCTTTATCCTTATCTATACCCATAAATCAACATCCTCACTCATATTCATTTATTATCCATTAAGAATAACCATACTTGTATGTATTTCTTAACTACCAAAATAAGCGAATAATAGCAAATATGGGTAATAAACAGGTAAAAGAAATTCTATTCTCAAAATATATATAATAAATAATTCACTTCTTATATGTAACTCAAATTAGGAGATATCACTTTCAAATACCATATAAATAGTAATTAAATAATTGTTATAAACTAATATAATAATAACATGCTTGAATAAAGTAAATACTATTCCATGATATTCATATATCTAATAAGAAATATTAAAGTCTCTTATAAATTTAATTCTTAAGCATAAACTTAGTAAGAAATTAGAAGCTTGAACAATTGAACAGTGAGATAAAATTGAAACTTGGGCTTTAATGTCTATGGTTTGAGTTTCTTTTCTAATTTTCCTTTTAACAAACTATAATCATGATGTGTACATAATATGAACGTCGTATGTATAACGGGTCAAGTAGCAAATGTAGATATTAAAACCCACGTAACATAACATAAACACTTAAAATGTTATAATTTAAATGAGTAAAGTGGGTAAAGCAAGTAGGGTAACAGATTATCCATACCATACTCATTAAAATACGTTGTTGAAAATGCCAGTCGAACATCTACACGAACATCAACTGAGTTACTAGGTTGTCACAAGAGATTTGCAGACATCCACTAACTTATTGGATTGATACATAGAATCGACAGACGTCCATTGTGAGCATCCACCTCGCACTTGGATTTGTTTGGCGCTGTTTTGCAGACGTCTACTTCGAGAAAGTTATTCTATAAATAGATTCAATTTTCTTTCTCTATATATATACCCTTAAGTTGGAGGTATAACATATTAAAGATTTTCTAACCCTAAGTATATCATGATAGTCCTTGGCGGTGATTCTCTCTAAGATAAGGGTTTTTTATCTTCTTATTCTTCGTCAATCCCTTATATCTTATATTTATTTTGGATTTATAGTGAAATACCTCTCTCTTTCTACCTACGTAGACCTATTTAGTTGAATCTCATAAATTCTTATGTTTGTATATGTACTTTTTTATTTATTTCTTTCAATGATTGTTTGGCTTGTTTGATCGATGTTCATGTAAAAAGGAATTATTTCCTAATATTTGTAGATATTTTTTTCATCTTTATCCTATCATTTAATAATTAGATAATTTGTTTTTACCTATATCTACGAAAATACGGTTGATAATAGATAGGACAGTGATTATATAGTTACCCTTGACAACCCTACAAAAGAGTTTTCCGTTCATCCTCGGGTCCATCTGGAATACCTTGCTTCTCCATGGGTCCATCTTTTTCGTGGCCAGCTGCCCAGCTCTGTCCTCATTGGATATGGGGTCTTTACCAGCCATGAGTGGCCTTTTTATCCGACTGCTGAAGGAGAGAATATGCCAAGTCTTGAAGGTTGGGATCATGCATGCCCGTGAGAGAAGTTGCCTGGTTTTTTCCACCTCTCTTTCTCTACCATGTGCTAGTTAATTTGTCTAAAGCCGCCGTCAGGAATGCAAGTTGTCAATGCCTTGGAGAAGTGGTGGTATGTTTCCATCCTTTGCACGTGGTAGTCACAGAAGAAGCATGTGAAATAGTGCCGTTCAAAGGCAGGAAGAAGCATGTTAATTAAACCCAACACTTTCATCAGAACCAGCATCTAGTCTGATGAGACCAGTCCTTTCTTTTTCCAGTGGGCACCTGAAACAGCGACCAACGCAAAAATCTTCAGGGATAAAGCTGGAGTTTGAATATGCCCACATCGTCGCTGATAAAAACACAGTTGTTGGATTGCACTGTTGCTACAGGAATACAACAGCAACCAACGACTGCAATTTTGGGCTTTCGTGCCTCCTAACTTATTAAAAGGCATCTTTTCTGTTCTAGTTTATGGCCTTCGTACCCAATTAATGTCTCCATCAAGATTTTTTTTGTTGATAGAAACATTTAGTCTGTTGGAATAACGTAATTTACATGTATTTTCCATTTGCTTCTTCCGGTGCCTTCTGCATGCTTTTATAGATCCTCAGGTTTCACTAGAGGGTGAATAGTGAATTAAACAATAATTTACAAATTAAAGACTTATTTTACAATTTTAAGTAAATAAACAATAGCAATGATTTAAAAGTTAAACTAATTCGTACAAAGAAGGAGATGAGAAGCATTGAAAGGTGCAAATAGATTTATAGTGATTCGATTAAACCCTGGTCAAATTCACTTCTCGAGATACCCTTAAGAGTTTCTTTTAACTACTCAAAGTAAACACTTACTTGTTGGATAAATCCTTGTCAATACCCGCGAACTGTGGAACCTTCTTCCAACCGGAGAATTTACACTGATTGCTTGATTACAAACCTTTGACTCTTTCCTGCAAGTACCAACCTCTTTGATGAGCTTTTGAACCAGAGGATTTGGAGAAAATTTGCTGAGAATGTGAATAGAGCTTAAGCAAAGATAGTAAATGGAATGAAAGAGCTTAGTAGTCCTTGATGAAACTTAAGGGGTGATTAGGAGCCCTATTTATAGGATTAAGGAAGGAAAATTCTGTGTCTAATGGCTAGTGCAACGGCTAGTAAAGGCTAGTTACTTCGGAAGACCGGTCATAGTCGATAATGCAACACTATTTTATTTTTTACTGAACCATGAAACTAAGGAGTGTCCTATAAATTGGCAAGTTCCATTAGTACTTTGTCTATCAGTCCTACATCCGACATAATCGGCATCACTATATCCTATTAGATCTAAAATAGAGTTTCTAGGATAATATAATTCAAAATCAATTGATCATTGTAGGTATCTTAAGATTCTTTTAACAGCTTTCAGGTGTGATTCCATAGGTGAAGCTTGAAATCTTGCACACACGCATACATTAAGCATTATATCTGGTCTACTAGCTGTTAAATATAAAAGAGATTCAATCATTCTCCTATATAATTTTTAATCCACCTTTTGTCCATTCTCATCCTTTTTTAACTTAATGGAGGTGCTTATAGGTGTCCTAGTTATTTTGTTATGTTCTATATCAAATTTCTTCAATTATTTCTTAGTGTATTTTTCTTGGTTAATTAATATTCCATCTTTGTTTTGTTTTATCTGTAATCCTAGAAAGAAAGTCAACTCACCCATCATATTCATTTCAAATTCTTTTTGCATAATCATTGAGAAATCTTTGCATAGATTTTCATTAGTTGATCCAAAAATGATATTATCAACATATACATGGATAATTAAAATATCATTATCTAACTTCTTTAAGAATAAAGTAAAGTCAATAGCACCAATAGAAAAATCTTAATCAATTAAGAATTTCCTTAATCTTTCATACCAAGCCCTAGGTCCTTGCTTTAATCCATACAATGCTTTGTTCAATTTATAAACGTGATTGGGATATGATTTATCTTCAACCAGGGGGTTATTTGACATAAATTTCTTCTTCAATAACTCCATTTAAAAATGCACTTTTTACGTCCATTTGAAAAAGTTTTAATCCTAGGTGACTAGCATATGCTAATAACATCCTAATGGGCTCTAATCTGGCTACAAGAGCATAGGTTTCATTGAAATCGATGCCTTCCTCTTGATTATAACCTTGAGCTACAAGTCTAGCCTTATTTCTAACTACATTCCTAGATTCATCTAGTTTATTTCTAAAAATCCATTTAGTTCCAATAACGTGATGATTTTCAGGTTTTGGAACCAAATCCCATACATTATTTCTTTCAAATTGATTAAATTCTTCATATATTGCATTTACCCAGTATTCATCATCACAAGCTTCATTTACATTTTTAGGCTCTATAGATGAAACAAAGGCATAAGTGCCACATTCGTTTTCAAGTTTAAATCTAGTCATAATTCCCTTAGACACCTCACTAATGACGAGTTCTTTGGAGTGACTAGACATATATTGCCATGATTTAGGATTTTATTTAAGTTCTTTTAAATTTTGATTTGTTTGATCATTATTTGCATTATTATAATTGAATTCGGGTTATTCTTCTTCATTAATTATTTTAATTGGATTTTCGTCAAAATCTACATACATGGATTCTTCTCTAGTTAAAGATCTTTTATTAAAATTTGGATATGCCTTGCTTCTTGTAGAGTATTCTACAAGAATACCTCCATCAGATTTAGAGTCAAATTTATTCAAATTATCTTTAGTATTAAGAATAAAACATTTGCAAAAAAAAAAACCTTAAAATAAGAAATTCTTGGAATTTTTTCAAACCATAACTCAAAGGGAGTTTTGTTTAAAATTGGTCTAAGACAAACGCGATTTAAAATGTCACAAGTGGTATTTACGACTTTGGTCCAAAAATACTTTGGTAAATTATTTTCACAAAGCATGGTCCTTACCATTTCTTGTAAAATTCTATTTTTCTTTTCAACTACTCTATTTTGAGAAGGAGTTCTAGGAAAAGAAAAATCATGTATAAAACCATTTTCATCAAAAAAAAATTCAAAATTTTCATTTTCAAATTTCTCTCCATGATCACTTCTAATTCTAATTATTTCCAATTCTTTTTCATTTTGTATTTTCTTGCAAAACTTTCAAAATTCAAAAAATGCATCATTTTTTCTTGTTAAAAATAAAACACAAGTGAATCTTGAAAAATCATCTTCTAATACAAATGCATATCATTTTCCACCAAAACTTAATGACCAAGCCGTCTATGCCAAAACCATTTATTATCATTTGTAGATGCAAGGCATAACTTAGATTCATAGGATACATTTATTTTATATACGTTATTTTTCCTAGATCCAACAAATAATACTTGCTAATAATAGAATCAATTATGAAACATTCTTTTTATCAAAGATAATTTTATATCCTTTATCACATAATTGATTAATACTTAAGAGATTGTGTTTTAATCCATTTACAAGCAAGACATTTTCAATAGAAGGGTTATTAGAATTACTGACATGGCTGATTCCGACAATTTTTCCTTTTGTGTTATCTCCAAATGTTACCGATCCATCTTCCTTGGCGATATATGAGCATAAAAGATCAATTCCCCCGGTCATATGTCTTGAACATTTACTGTCAATGATCCATTTAGATTTCATCCTGCATTACAAGAAAGAAGAGATGACTTTGGTACCCAAATCATTTTGGGTCCATGTTTATTAGTTTTTTGAACCTAATAATTCCCTTTTGGGGTTCTCCTTTGTTGTTTCTTTACCACAAAAGCATACTTTTTATTTGTAATTGCTCTTACAAAACCATTTTCATATGAAATTTCTTGAAACTTAGAGAAGCTAATTCCATATTTATTTAAGAACGGTCTTTGGCAAAAGAAGATTTTATCTAAAATTTCCTTTCCCATGATGAATTTTGTAACCGTTGTTAATAAATCATTGCCCTTAACTTTTAATGATGTATTGTCATTTTCTAGATTTTTAATTTTATATTTCATATGGTCAATTTCTATATTTAGTTCAATAGTTTATTTTCTAAACTTTGATTCTCATCAAGAAGTATCTTTCCTTCATTTATTAATGATTCATTTTGACTTGTTAGTGAGGTGATAGTCTAATTTGATTCCTTGTATTTGGATTTCAAAACCTTTTATTTTTGGTATAGTTCATTGAATCCTTCAATTAATTCATCCATTGAACATTCTTCATTAGATTGGGATAAGCCATATACTTCATCTAGAGCCATGAAGCACATGTTAGCGCTTTCCCCATCCGAAGAAGAGTCTTCATCTGAGGATGAGTCACTTTCATCCCAAGTAGCTTGAAGGGCTTTCTTTTTATTCTTTTTATCCTTTTTTAATGTTTTGGTTTTAAGTAAGGGACAATCCTTTTTAATATGACCAAGTTTATTACATTTGAAGCAAAGGGGTGTTTCAGTATTGTTCCTTTTCTTTTGAAATTTTCTTCTTTTTATAAATTTTTTAAATTTTCTAGTTAACATAGCCACATCTTCATCATCCGCACTATCAGATTTTTCTGAATCAGTGGTGGTTTTTAAGGCTATTAATTTTTTATTAGGTGATTTTTCTTTTTCTTTTTCTTTCATTTGAACTTCATAAGAGGTGAGGTTACCAATTAAATCCTCAAGTGAGTATTTAGAGAGATCCTTAGCCTCCTCAATGGTTGTGGTTTTCTTTTCCCAATTGGGCGTAAGAAATCGAAGGATTTTCCTTACAAGCTCACTTTGTTAGAATTCCTTACCTAGAGATTGTAGGATGTTGATAATTTCATTAAATCTAGTGAACATTTCTCAAATGGTTTTATTTTGTTTCATTTTGAACAATTCATATTTGTGTACTAACATGTTTATTTTGGCTTCTTTTACTTAATTGGTTCCTTCGTGAGTGATTTGTAAGACATGTCATGCCTCATGAGAGGATTTACAATTTGAAATTCTATTAAATTGTTCTTGATTCACAACACAAAATAAAATATTCATTCCTTTTGCATCTAGTTGGGCTAAGTTTTTTTCTTCATTATTCCATTTTCTATAAGATGTGGAGCTTATGGTGAATCCATTTACAACTATATCCCATAATTCAAAATTAATTGATTTTAAATAAATTATCATTCTACACTTCTAATAGTTATAATTTATTCCATCAAAAAAAGGGAGGCCTATTTATGCTTTGACCTTCTACAATGTTATGGGATGATGATGAAGTCATCTAGTAGACGATTAGTCTATATCTAGATAACTTTGCTCTGATACCAATTATAGGATGCTTAGGCTTCACTAGAGGAGGGTGAATATTGAATTAAACAATAATTTGCAAATTAAAGACTTATTTTACAATTTCAAGTACATAGACAATAGCAATGATTTGAAAGTTAAACTAATTCATACAAAGAAGGGGATGAGAGGCAATGAAAGGCACAAATAGATTTATAGTGGTTCGGCCAAACCTCGGCCTAGTCTACTCCTCGAGGTACCCTCAAGAGTTCCCTTTAACTACTCAAAGTAAATACTTACTTGTTGGGCAAATCCTGGCCAACACCTGCGAACCGCGGAACCTTCTTCCAACCGGAGAATTTACACTAATTGCTTGATTACAAACCCTTAATTCTTTTCTGCAAGTGCCAACCTCTTTGATGAGCTTTTGAACCAGAGGACTTGGAGAAAATTTGCTAAGAATGTGAATGGAGCTTAAGCAAAGATAGTAAATGGAGTGAAAGAGCTTAGTAGTCCTTGATGAAACTTAAGGGGTGATTAGGAGCCCTATTTATAGGATTAAGGAAGGAAAATTCTGTGTCTAATGGCTAGTGCAACGGCTAGTTACTTCGGAAGACCGGTTATAGTTCGAAGGGCCATTTTTCTTATAATAAGGCTTTTCACAAGCAAATCGGTATACCGAAATAATTTCGGTATACCAAAATCTTCTGATTTGGAATGCTGAAAACCTCCCGTGTGTTGTTTTGATCTCTGCTTCCATCCTTTGCCTTTTTGCATTTCGGTGTGCCGTGTGATGTACTGATTTTTTTTGATTCGGTATGCCAAATTTATTTAAAGTACTGGTTTTCATCTTACACTTAATTATTATAAAATTCAAAAACCCCTTTTTCTCATACGGTATAACGTTATTTTTTGGTATGCCGTTTTTACACCCTTTTTGAAATAATATTGAGTACAATAAAAATTTCATACTTAGTACAAGATTTTTCATAAACTCTTTTTTGCCTTCTTGATTCTCGCGTCTGTAATAATTCTCCTGTATTTTTTAATACAACAATAATCCTCAAACCATTTTGTTAGAATATACTGTATTTCTTTTGTTATTATCAAAATCAACGTAAATTACTTATTTATTCCAACTGTAGACACTCCAATTTTGAGCTCATTTGGCAGCAGGCTCCTCCGGTTGATGCTCTGGTCGCGACCACCAAAATCCTAGTCCACGTAGGTCCCAATCAGACCCACACTAGCCCACTTAACCCAATAAAACACTAAAACCCATTAAAATTCACAAAAAACAAATAAAACATTAATCCAACTTAAAATCCACTAAAAAGCAAGTAAAACGCTTAATCTAGCTAAAATCTACCTAAAATTCCACAAAACCCTAATAAGAACCCTAATCAAACAAAATCCAATTAAATCCACTTAAAAATCCAACAATAAACCCTAATCTTGCTAAAATCCACTTAAATCAACTTAAAATTCGATAAAACCCTAATTAATCAAAATTTTGAAACCTTAATCAAGTGAAAAGAAATTAAAATCCATTAAATAAAGAAAAAACCTTAGTTCAAGCTTAATCCAAATTAAATCACTTAAAAATC